>JBCAUA010069472.1:0-24959 GCA_038406235.1 Peronia verruculata
ACCAACTAAGTAATCAGACTGTCCGAATACCCTACCAACTAAGTAATCAGACTGTCCGAATACCCTACCAACTAAGTAATCAGACTGTCCGAATACCCTACCAACTAAGTAATCAGACTGTCCGAATACCCTACCAACTAAGTAATCAGACTGTCCGAATACCCTACCAACTAAGTAATCAGACTGTCCGAATACCCTACCAACTAAGTAATCAGACTGTCCGAATACCCTACCAACTAAGTAATCAGACTGTCCGAATACCCTACCAACTAAGTAATCAGACTGTCCGAATACCCTACCAACTAAGTAATCAGACTGTCCGAATACCCTACCAACTAAGTGCATGTACATGTAATCAGACTGTCCGAATAGCCTACTAACTGCTGTAATTAAATCCCACCCCCCAATTTCTCAATGAACAGACTGTCTCTTTCATAAAATGAATGAAACTACAAAGAACGATGTCAATCTTTCCCCAAGGCCATGCACACTGATTGTCATCGATAAAGATACCCTAAAAATGTAAAAGTAAACAAGCTGCTGAACTACTAAATACATAATATATACATTTGAAAACCCACTTTCTCATTCACTCGCCCACTCTCTCTTTCACTCGCTCATCTACTCACTCTATTGTCTGTATCTGGGCAACAAGGGAAGTCACTGAGTAAATTTTACAAGCTCTCCAAGTCAGGTGACACTTCTTTGAGAGTTATGTCCCATTAATTGAGTACAATTTATAGTAGTTCAAATTTAAATTAAATTTAATACATGTACATTGTACATGTTTGAAGCATTTCTTAGAATGTGTGCAGGAAATGATAGCTTGTATTCATAATCAGGTACATGTATTACACTACTGTAGAGAGAACAAGGTACTTATGCTCTAGCAAAGATGTTTTCTTTTTGTATTGTCAAAACTCATTTTTCCAAATGCCTTCATTAAACAGTGTACACAGGGCTTTTTTGGGTCAATATTTGTGACAGCCACCTACCTTTTCTTGGCAGTGCTGAAGTAAAACAACTTGTACAGGACAAGGGTGTAAAGCAGTCACACTCAGTCTAGTTGGCTAATGGTGTGTAAAGCAGTCACACTCACTCTAGTTGGCTAATGGTGTGTAAAAGATGTAAAGCAGTCACACTCAGTCTCATACTTGTACATGTAAGTTCCCGCTGTCAAGGGTACAAACTAACTTAAACTGGTCATTTACTTGGTCACATTTTCATTAGAATCCCTGTCCACATGGCACAAACTGTGGTAGTAAGGTGTTCTTATTAATATATCGTCTCTGACCATAAACTGATATTTCTTAGATCTTAATATATGTAGTACATTGTACATCTAATATTATCACCATAGTTACTCTGATAGTCCAGCAAATTTCTCTTGATATTTTTAGGGTTAAATCTTCAAGTGTCAAGGAACAGATGTCACTGCTCACTATGCTCAAGATTTGGACAATTTTTGGACAAATAAGGAACAATTTAAATGTACATGTTCGTTACACTGTAGGAAGAGCTTGCTCATCTTACTTCTTATACTGCATTTCCCCTTGAACGGAAGTATGAGGAGATAAATGTGAAGCCACGAGAAGTGTAATGAAGTTTGTGCGATATTAAAAATAATATGTTAATGTAGTGTTGTTGGTTTTTTTTATCCGACTATCTCATGAAGACAGGACAGTCCCATCATGATCTGGTGATAAATGTATATATCTTTATATACTTTATATACTTGTTTATAATTTATATATAAATTCAGGGGAGCGAGACGAGACAGGACAGAACAGTTCTGCTCAGAGTTCTGCCCCTAGAAGTTGTGCAGAGCCACAACTTTATCAGGACAAAACTGTCCCAGTGCCAAGAACTACTTTCTTTAACACCAGAGACATGATTAACACATTCCACATAATCTACAAATCTGATCCACAGTTAAGGAAAGACTCTTAAGTGAGCAGTGTGAACTACTGTGAATTTTTACACACCGTTAGCCAACTAGAGTGAGTGTGACTGCTTTACACCCTCGTCCTGTTACTGTACAAGTTGTTTTACTTCAGCACTGCCAAGAAAAGGTAGGTGGCTGTCACAAATATTGACCCAAAAATGCTCTGTGTACGCAGCTTTTTGAGGGACAGACTCAAATGAGACAATATTCAAGGTTAGGCTAAAATGTGGTAGCACTAGCAGAAGATATGCTTCTTTCTATTCAGAAAAAAAGTTTCAAACTGATATAAAAGTGTGTTGTTTTTTTTTTCTTATCCTATGGGAAGTGTGCGGACAACCTATTGCACAGATCAGCCTCTTAACATTTCTCTCAAGTCAAGGAATAAACTGTCATTTCTAGACCATGAAGAGCCAGAATAAATACACTGTCCTGTGGTGAAAGGTATTGACAGCAGTGAAAGACATCCAGTACAGACACTTGTGGCTGAAGATTATAAGAAAGAAAGAAAGAAAGAAAGAAAGAAAGAAAGAAACAAGAGGAAAAAAAAAAAAAAGAAAACAGCTGTTTTTGATAAGTTCTACTGTACAAATTGCATTTAATCAACATTTGAACATGATCTTGTCAACAACAAATGACACAGATTTCATTTGCTCCACCATTCATCCTAACTACAGCAGAACCTCAAGTTTACAATCACTAACTTAACTATCAGTCGGACAAGATGTTCCCTGAACCATTGCTGGGTCACTCAACGAGTCACGCACACTCAGCACTTCAGATACACGTACATGTAATTCCCTGATCCACAAGAACAGCAAATTGTTCCACACTCAAGCATACTTGAACTAAATGAAAGCATTCTCATTGATCAAGACCACAACTGTTTGCTGTAAAGTTATTCCTCTTATTCCTACACCTGTACATATTTCCAGGACATTCTGTGGTTTTTCTGGAACGAGGTTAATGAGAATCTTAATCATGTAGTTGCAGTGAGCAGTTATGATACAACACTTAATTTTCGCTGAATTTTCAACTTATCAAATATAATTTTGCCAGCCATTTGCTCATTACAATGCAAATTTTAATAAAAGGCACAAATGAACACGGAGAGCAAAGCTGACAAAAATGTAAACCAAATGCAGGTATCATTTTTATAAATCAAAGCTTGAAATAAAGAAACAAAAGAAAGAAATTCATGATGGTGGACAGAATCTGAGCTGCCTTCATCGCTTTCGGGAGTATACGATTTAGAACATCAATGGGTCATCATTTAAAACATACTTCAACAATGGCAACTCTAAGAATTTCAGAATATTTAGATATCACAATTCTTTAAAATACAAAAGGCAGTTTTAACTTCCCAATGAAATGAATATGTTGCTCATGATATTGATAAGAGAGCAAAAATAGTGAATGTACCCCAAATGTGTACTGAATTACCTCACTCAAGCCACATAGACATTGTGAAAAACAGTTCTGCCCCAGGCACTCTTATACATGCATACGTGTACTAACTTACATTCCCATAAAATTCAGTTCATGTCATGATAGGACATAAAGACAAAGGTGTCAAACTGGCCCCATCTAAGATATTAATAGTTCTGAAGTCCACTCATCAAGGCACACAATTTGCCCCCAGTATCATGGCTGCAATAAACACACATAACTACATGTATATTTGCAGGACTGAGTAGATTATTCACTTTGCAGTGACAAGAATCTCAATAGAAATTTTTCTATAAGTTGACCTACAGTATGACACCACTGCCACACAATGACGATACAAGCCCTTTATCACCAGTTTGAGAATAAGATATTGAGAAAGCATTGGTAACAGCACAAGTCATCTGACTATAATTCCCACTACGATTTTTTTAAAAATTATGACAGAATGCCACTGCACATTCCTAAAATTTCCATAGACATTATTGACAACTTTCATTTTCAGGAATCCCAAAAGACATGAGTTACATGGTGGAATAGTTTGACTTATATCACTATGATATGGCAGTGAACATTTTTATACTTTGCTCTTTATCTCGAAACATGATTAGAATGTTTGGTGAAAAAGACAATCATCACTGACACAGCATCAGATTTCACCAGAGAACAGATTTCATTCAACACACATCAGCTTCACATTCTCATTCAAAATCCTGGAATTATTCTCCCTTTCTTGATCATCTTCTTTCGCTTCTTGTCTTTATTGGTGTCTTTTCTCTTATCGATATTTGCCTGTCTCTTCTGTTGTTTCCGCTGCTTCTGATCTTCCACTGTCTTCACTCTGTCCTGCCATTTCTTCCCCTTTCTCTCCTTTATCTTTTCTTTCCTCTTCGCTGCCTTTTTCAACAAATTAGGATCATCCTTGACCTTCTCACCTTTGGCTTTGCTCAAAACTGTCTGCCACTGCAACTTTTCCTCTAACTTCCTGCCCGCCTCTTGATCTTTCTCCTTCAGTTTCTCCACCTTTTCTTTTCTCTGTTCGACTTTTTCTAGCAGTCTCTTGTAGTCCCTTCCATGTAAGTCAGAAGATTTCGATTTCTCATTGCCGAACGAGAACATGGAGAAGTCAAACTTTGACTTGACGGGTTGACCATTTTGGTTAAGAATCTTATTCTGAGGCGGGGAGCGGAGACCCGCTGCTCCAGGCATTACTCTCTCTTCTTTGGCTCTCTTGCTCTTGTTCTTCAATTTTGAGTTGATTTTCTTTTCCTGCCGTTTCAATTTCTTCGCTTCTTGTGAGCTGGTAACATTTCCGGAATTCTTGCGAGCTGACAGTAAGAGAAAAAAAAAAAAAAGACAAGTAATAATTTAATTGTCACTCAAGTAATGACTGATTTATATTTTTCCATATCATAAAACTTATAACACAACAACACATTTACCATACATGAATTTTACCATGATAAATATATAAAACATGAAAGCAAAGAAAATAATAAAAATTGCTATGACACAAAAAGCCAGAACTAATTGCAAAGCCAACTTCAAACAGGCATGTCAAAAAATATTGTGATAAAATATGTTAGTGCTGAGTCCAGCTATGCTAACCTTGACTATAAAATGTAATGTTATCTCAGAAAAAAAAAATAAAATTCTCAATGTTCACTGTTATTTTTGACTGTGCAGGAAATGGTACATGATGATCTAAGTGGCAGCACATAAAAAAGAGTTCCAGTAACAGTGGTCACTTTTGAAACAGTGGGTCATTTGAGATTCATATAATGTAAAGCAAATGAGAAGATAAGACATCTTTTGTTCATAAATCTCTGTCTATTTCACCCTGAGTAACATACATCATTCCACAGTAAGTGGCATGGAGATGTTAAAGTGACATCACTGAAAGAATAGGAACTGCCACTTAAATACCAATCTTTCGTGTAAAGAACGAGCTTGTCCATGGAGAACTGCATGGAATAGCTGAAGAGAAAACCAAGCCCCACTGTTCTGTGATGGCAGTATTTAGACTACATGTTCCATCTCCAAAGAAAAATCTATCTTTTAGTGCTATCAGGAGAGATTTTGTTTGGAAACGTATCAAAACATAAATTCTGAAAACTATGGGTCAAAACGATGACAGAGGAACAAGTTATATAAATTCCAACCACAATAGATCAGACATAATACTGAGCAAGGGGGACGCGGTGGCTCAATGGGTTTGAGGTCTGCTCATGGAGAAAACAGGCCGGGATCGACTTGCGGATTCTGCATCGGGGGATGACAGGACATGAAGATCAAAAACCCGCATTTTTTCAGTGACTTAACGGTCCCCTGGCTTCCTGTGGGTAGGGAAGCCTAACACCTAGCCTTCTCAGATAAGGTCGAATCATATTTCGGAAGTCCCGTGTGTACGTTACGCGCATTAAAGAACCCTTGGCAGTTTAAAATCAATGGAAGAGTAGGCTGAATCAATGCCACTGTCTGGGCAAAATTTCCAAATTCCAAATTTCCACCCACAAAAATTTCTTAGCAAAAATTGGCAGTCTCTAAAAGCCGAGATAATCCTACTTTCTAAGGATTAAAAGGCTTAAGAAAAACAAAAAAAAACAACAACACTAAGCAAGTAATAATGATCCTGGTCTAGTAGTACCAAATACAACCAAGTTGTCCTGCAATTTTTCCTGCACTGATAGTCTGACCTCTGTTCATTATCCAAACTACAAAACATATGGAATCAAACAATGTTTCACAAATTACAGTAATTATTGTATCCCAGCCAAAACACCACAACACTGGCAACTGCCCTTGTACTACAGTCATATCTGAATGAGCCATCTTTTTTTCTTTTTTTTCAGCCAGTCAGCTAACATCCCTTTACCATGTACAACTAAAGTACTGTAAAGAAGGGACAAAAATCACTTTGGCTCTGATTATTTGAACATGTGAAGTATAAACTTATAAAAAAAAAGAATTCGATGAAAAATGATGAAAAAAAAAAGCGACACAATGAAATCAGGCAATCATCAAACTCTGGCGACCAAAGAAATCATGTGTTTTTCAAAGGGAAACAAATTTTTAAGGCAATTTTTTTTCCCTTCACAGAACCTGTCTATATCACTGTAAAAGTACATTTCAGGCATAAATTTGTTGAAATAGATTAAATATAAACCCAAAAATTGTAATTTAGAGGAACGTGCTAAAAAAGATTAATAAGGATTTACAAAAGTGATCTCCCATTTTCTCACTAAATTCACCTGCAGCAACAGATCACCCCCACCATCTTTAACTGCCAATAGCTCGACGTCTACATGAGATAAAACAAACTTTTTTCACACACAGATAGGGAATAAGTTTAATATTGACACCGATAACGGGATATGCTCAAAATTTGACGAGCACCTAATTTCATCGTGTCGTGTCTCATACGTTCATCCATGGTGAATGTTCCAGAATTTTCCAGCCCTCAGATTTCAAGTAATTAGAGCAAAAATGATTTCCTTTCTATTTAATGTTTGTGGTGTACCTCTTGTACTTGGCAAAGGGAAGTAATCTGACTGATGGTCAAAATGGCTCAGGGCCTTGTAGTTTTTCTTTAGTTGACAGAGTTGATTTAGCTTCCGTACTACAAACCTTTAATTTCTTCTAGTTTTATCCGCAGTCTTTCCTTCAACTCTTCTAGCCGTGCTTCCCTCTTCTGCAGTTCTTTCCCTTTGTTTTTCTTGCCTTTGGCGGACCTGCTCTGTTTTTTTGCTTTGTGCTTCTCTTCTGCATTAGGAAAACAAGTATGAATCGATAAGTATGGAACAAAAATGATGTGAAGCTTTTCGATAGTTTTTTATTTTTATTTTTTTAAAATTTCATTGCATTCAGAATTTACTTTCTCACTTGTAAAACTGTAACTGAGTTCATATGGCTAAACCAGTTTAGAACCATATCTATATTCTTATAATTTTTTTTTTTTTTTTTAATTACTTATTTTTTTTCTCAATACTAAAAAATCAAAATCAAGCTAAGCTGCACTGGTTGCTGTATATCAGCCAATCTTTCAAATCTTTTATATTTATCATATTGAAACAACGCAAACCGTGAGGCATGTCATCATTTAACTCTTAGAGTAAAAACAAATGTCAACACCATTCTTCTACAAAATCTTACTTGTTAGACTCAAGCTGAAAATAAGAGCAGCAGATGCAAAGTACAAAAAACAACAATAACACACACACACACACACAAAAAAAAAAAGGTCTTACCAATTGGATTTGAAACTTCACTATTTGCACTGCCATTTGTATTTGGGACGGGACTTTTTTTACTTCCATCTGTAGATAAAAATAATGAATCAGAAAAGCAGTCTATTTTATTATTCAAACAGAGGAAATGTAAACTACTGTCACTACTCTCAATAAAATGGATCATAACATTAAATTGTATGCTAACTTTAATCAGTGTTTCTCAACCTTCTCTTCCTCCACACAAAATCAGATGTACTGTACATTAGTTAACTTAGCCTTTCAAGGATGTCCTCTGATCTGACCTCTAATGTAAATGCTAACTGCTACTGCGAATCATTTCTCCCCAATATTCAAGCTTCATATGCAATGAAACTGGATCTACATGCCTTTGTAAAGTATCCTGCTACCATCAGTAACTTGATAGTTATTTACATCAATAATGTCAATAACCACTAGAATAATGAAAATATCATCATTCTAAAAATATGTTTACAAAAAACATACCTAAACATATATTCTAGGCAATATGAACTGTAAAAAAAAAAAAAAGCATAGTTTATCAAACTCACACACTTTAACTCTTTCCATCATATTCACAGTAAATATGATCAACCAAAAGTTGATCAAGAAATCATAACACAATGTCTTTGTTTTCATCATAAAAATATGACAAAATATAACTCCAGTGAGAAACTCAGCCGTGACAGTCGAGCTTTGAGATAATATCTCTGCTCTAGCCCTTAGTCTTTATGAAAATCAAAATATTGATGTGACACTCAGCCTACCTAAGGGAACCCCTTTCTGTCTCAGCTCTGTTATTTGTGTAACTGACAGTGCGGTGAATGGATTCACTTTTAACTTCTTTTTCTTCTTCTTCACAGGCTGGTCTTCATCTTCATCATCTATGGAAAAAAAAAAAAAAAATGTAGGATATATGTTTTTACCCCACAACCTTTGAAACATTCTACGCAAATTTCATTATTCATGTCTATTATTTTATGATGAAAATTACATACAAATTATTGAATTATGAAAATTAAACATTATTAAAAAAAAAAAAGATATACATTCATAGCATCTGCAGTGTTTCTTTACAGTGCATTCCTCGCTAATATCCTAACTACTCAGAAACAGGGCTGCCAAGTCATTTTTATGTCAAAGAAGGAAAATGTTTTATACTTTTATGTTCAAGTCTTAAATAAGGAAACAAAATTGAATGATGCTCAGCATTAAATTTAATGAAAGCCAAAGATTGTTTTTCTGCTGAGGTAGGAAATGTAACATCTCTACATAAAACTGGCTGCTGTCAAAATATTTCTCACCTATATTGTTTCCCCAGATCTCAGATTTTTCCTCCTGACTGAAATATGCTTGTGGAGGTACGAGATCAAGAAGAGCTTTGAAGTGTAAATTGTCTTTCTTGACTTGCTGAATAATCAGATCTTCGTTCTCTGAATCTGACATGATGATCAGCTGACTACTGCCACTATATCAATCCTTGCTGTCTTCCACACCCTGAAGTCACAAATTATCCAAAATATTAACGGGCAAACTGCAAAAATAAAAAAATCAAAATTAGCAGCTTGACAATATAACTCAATACTGAAGAGTTAAGCAAAGCGAGCAATAATGGACAAACACGCAGCTGGACCTAGATCAGGCCAACATTTGGATCTGGGAGGTGAAGCAATTCCCATGAAATGATAAGCTCTGTCTGTACCTAAAATCCTGACACTTTAGAAATCACAATCAAAATAAGTACAATTTTAGTTCAATCTGAATTTTTTTCTCTTCTTATGAAAATGTCAGTTCCCCAAATGTTCACAATTAAGATACAGACCTAAGGGACAATATGGTACAAATTATTGCCAATTTTGCAATATTCATAGTACGAGCAAATCTCCTCTTCCAACTTCCATTATTATTTGCTGATTTATATACCGGCACAAGACATAATGGAACAGATTTCAAGAGCGCATAACAACAAAATTTATCTTACAACAAGTAATTCTGAGTAACATTCAAAGACAAATAATTTGACCAACATTGCTGGCCTGCAAGTACAGGACTACTACCAGCTGGTGTCCAGCAGCATCCATTACCTAGGATATTAAGTAAAACATCAGACTGAAATGATACATCAGGCCTATCCAGATCTTGATTTAAATCTAGTTTGTTTGACGAAGAAAAATTCCTAGCTTCGACATTAATTTTTACTTGGGAACTTTCTCTGTTAATATATAATTCTGAGCAACAGAACCGTTCTGTTGAGAACGGGTTATAGACTTCACAGACTGGCAATGAAGTATGACTCTGGCCTAAGAGGCCAAGCAGTGTCTCTGTGGGGCCACCTAGCCACAAGAGTAAGTGTTCAGCTCAGCATGGTCCTTGATGAACCTGAATAACACAATTTTCATAACTCACACTTAATACTCATGCACATCTGACACAGTTCAGACAACTGTCACAGGATAAGCCTGGGAGAACCAGTGTGACTGTCATGGGCCAAATCTAGATCTAGATTTAACTTAGATCTAGATTTAACTGTGCATTTATGTTGATATAGATCTAGGCACTATCGTTCTTTAGTGATCCCGAACTCTCGTGCCGCTCGGAAGTGACATGTTAGAGTTAAGGAGGACTGTCACATGCTCATCGGTCCTGCATGTTAGCGTTAGGGTGGACTTGTGCTGGTTGAAGGTCCCAGATGATGATCATTGATCAAGCCAGTGGATGTGCTGCGAAATCGGTGCTTCTATTTTTTGGCTACTCAGCCTCAATCTCGCGCGATCCCGTTCCTGTATTCAAATTAGGTAATAATCATTCTAGCGAGATCAGGTGATTCCCCTAAGTGCAGGAAAAACGGTGGCGCGGATTTCACAGCACATACAATAATACTATGCGACAGTTACAGTACAGCCTCCTAAGCCAAGTGACTAAGCATAATAATCGCAGTAGCAATATGTGCCATTTGTACTTCCAGGCTGCAAGAGAGGTCAAACGGTAGTGTCTAAGAGGTAGTCTAGATCTTAACTCCAGACCTCTAGATCTAGATCTAGAATCGTTACAACCGCGGAAGTGTGGTCCCGAGGAATTGATACCCCCATGCGCAGCCCCGAAGTACGAATCGATACTGCAAACTATTCAGTACTATACCAAATAAATTACAAATAATAGCATAGAACAACCCCGCTGGCTTAACCTGCAGTTACCCTCGACAGCGTTAGAGTGGACTTGCGCTGGTCAAGGGTCTCATACATATGTATGTTAGCGTTAGGGAAGACTGTCACCGGATTGTCGGACCTACATGTTAGCGTTAGGGTGAACTTGCGCTGGTCAAGGGTCTCATACATGTTAGCGTTAGGGAGGACAGTCACCCGCTCGTCGGACCTAGGCTACATGTTAGCATTAGGGTGGACTTGCGCTCGTTAAGGGTCCCAGCAGGTTAGAAGTTAGGCCAGCGGGTTGTTCTAGACTATTATTTGTAATGACAAATTAGTAATGTATTTATAATTTAGTAAACTGAATAGGCTGCAGTATGGATTCATACTTCGGGGCTGCGCATCGGGGTATTGATTCCTCGGGACCACACTTCCGCGGTTGTGCCCTAGAATCTACAGATCTAGATCTAGATCTAGATCATCTACCCTCGAGATCTAAGAAAATGAAAGTTATGAATGACAATTTGACATCTCTAATAACTGAATCTGATCCTGACCTGTCCGTTTCTTATTCGTCGATCCTTGATGTGTCACATTCGCCCTTGCGTCGATACATTACTATAAGAGTAAAATTTAACGTGAATTGAGCCGGTAATGGGAGTGGACGAAGTTTACTTCAATGAAATTTACAACGGCAAGATGCACATGTGGTAAACAGCACAGTCTATTTACAGCCAGAATTTTTCTTGTAGTGGGTGAAAAATAAAATATGTTCGTGAATAAGTATTTTTAGTAAGTGAAACTGGGCAAACAGCCATAATGAATTATCTATCATATTAAAAGTAAATTCTTTATATATTTTATCACTAAAAAGAGTAGGTAAAAAAAATAAAGGTTCTTAAAGTACTTAATTGATTACGAGATTATAGTATAATGCCTAACTGGCTTGAAGTAGTAGTAATTGGAGTAGCCGTTCTTGTTAATGGTTCGTTAAAGTTCGTATTTTTACCAATCTGTGTTCTTTCCCTCTTCGCCTGTCCTCGACATCATCTTTGTTTCCTTATCTTTACACAATCTCCCAACCTCTCTTTTATTTTGATTTTAGTCACTGAATCCAATTCCATTTAATTGAAATTGTTATAGGTTGTTGTTACGCTGAACTCTCTTTTTCTTCATCATCTTCCTGTCTTTGTCCGTGCCCCTCTTATTGTTTATTATTTTCAAATGGACTGACAGAATAACAATCTTACATGTAGATCTATTCGTTTGATTTGACCATTGTAAATAAATGGTTATAAAAATTTAATTGCTATAAAATGCTGTTGTTGTCATTGTTGCTTTTTTTTTATTTCCTTTTCAAACAACATTGAAAAGCCTCTCCTATACCACAAACAAATATTTTAATTAACATTTCCTTTCGTGTACAGCAATACCCTATTTACATTTTATGTTTTCGTTATTGCCCAGAGAATTTAGCATCAAAATCAAGTTGTTTATATATGTTATTTGCTTTTCTTGAATTGCATTGTTAGTTGCCGATGAGACAGTTCTATTGTATTTTATAAATTTATATAATTTTATTATCATAGTTATTTTCTATTTTTCTAACAGCCAAAACTGTAGTTGTAATCCTCCACCTTATTCAATCACACATACATATAAACAGACAATTAATTCTCAAGCCATTCACTAATAATAAAACAAGAGTCGTGTCCAAAGATCATCGCTCGTGGCATTGGCCTAAATGAATTACATGTAGGCTATTTATTTGATATAATTAATCATAACATAACACTGCAATATGGTTTATTATATCGCATCTCATTTCATTCATTTCAATTCATGCAGTGTCCTATACTTGCATTTTTTAAAATTTTATTATTATTATTTTTTTTTTTAGTTTAGTTTACATCCAGTCAAAGGTTGTCACACTTTCTGATATTTCAATGCGTATTTTACACATGTATTATTGTCGTTATTTTGACTGCCCATAGCATTGTTAGATTCACTTCACTGGGCTGGTCACGTACATGCATAACCTATTTGATTAGCCATATCTCTATACATGTATACAAAAATACTTTATTTTTATTAGAGACAGATATTTAAATTGCAACATAATGGACTGCACTTTAAAGCAAAGTACATGTATTAAATTCACACGTATGGCAATCAGTTGCCATCAAAAATTAGTTTTCACTTTAGATATCATTGCTTTATGTTATCCTATGGCTAGTATGTCGATTGTTAAGTTCCTATGTATCATGATTTTCTTATTCCCTTAAGTGGAGCTGGAGCTGATTGGGACGAAGAAATGGCAAATAAAATTTTTGTTCAGCAAAAATCGAAAAGTTCCACCTTAGTTGCACATTAATCAGCAAATGGGCTTTTCAAAAATCTAAGCTTACTTGTTACTGTTAAAAGACAAAACTGTAATTAAAGTTTTGTTTCTTACATGTATGTACATGCTTAGCATTTTTTGTTTATTTGTTCGTTGTTTATTATTATATTATGCATTTTCTCTTTTATTTTCTTATACATTTATCCATCCATCTACTCATCCATCAACCCATCCATCCACCCGTCGGTCTGCCTTTCATCTGTCCATTCATTCCTTTTGATCAGTAGCATATGCTACAAAATCTTTGCCTAGAAAGGTAATTTCAAGATGTGATTTCTTCCTCTTCTTAGAGAGAGAAAAAAAAATGGTCTGTGGTTACCATTATTTCCATATCTCCAATGCCTATGCTATAGCCGTAAATTTGTAGGGAGATACAACTTGATAATCCTGTGAAGAGTACAGCGATACAGCTGGTAATTGGTATGTATAAAACAACGACAGAAGAGACTTTTTTTTTTTAATCTATTAAAAACATCTTTGTAAATGCCTTTCTTGATGACAAAAGACGGGGGTGGGGGGGGGGGGACGTGAAAGAAAAAGTGGGAAGAGAGGAACCCATACCCCCCCCCCCAAAAAAAAGGTTTGGAATAACCATAAGATAGTTCTTGTCGCCTCGAAAATACACCCAGGCTTGACTTTAAAGCATTTGTTCTGCTGTCCCGTACTTCCGTGATTCAACAAGGGGGCATAATAATAATAATAGTAAGTGCAGAAGCCACAATAATATTTATTTATTTATTTTTCGTCCTTTCGGTGGACTCTATACTGCACCCAGCTGTAACTCTGGGAGAGAAGAGTTCCACCGTTGCAAAAGCCATGAGGTTCATAGGCAACAGGTCAAGGGTGAAGAACTGTGGCTCGCTGCAGACGCCACGCACAGTGTGGACGAGACGGTTGACAGTAGCCTGCCGCGAATCTTATCTAGATCTAGGGCCCAGCCTAGAGCTTAATCTTGATCAGCCTGTCGTAGCCAACCGGACAAGTTTCGACGATCTCCCCTCTCAGCCGCAGACATGGTGAATCTAGGTGATGTTTTCCCAAATTTCTCTGCTGATACCTCCGAAGGTCGCATAGCGTCGTTTCACGATTGGATTGGCGATTCGTAAGTAGGATTAGATCTAGATCTAGATAATATCTACGTCTGCCGTTTGGATTTGAGTCTAGATCTGTGGTCTTAGATGCGAGGAATGTGATAGAGCATCTCTAGATAGATCTAGATCGATCTAGCCTAGCGCTTACGTGACATGTTGTCGAATTTCTTACGGTCACCTTGCCCCCTAAGAAATAGGCTTGTAGCCTAGTATCTAGTCTAAGCTAGGTCAAATTTGCCGGCCGGCAAGCATGTTCATGCATTGGATCCAGATCTAGTCTAGATAGTCTGATTTGATGGGATCTAATCTAGATCTAGATCTATAGATATAATCTAGATAATTCCTGGCATTAGTTATGAGATACAGAATGAGTGGCAATGAAAACGGATCAAATCTGTCGATTTATTGTCTAGATCTAGTGAAAATCTAAGTTAGATCTAGTCTAGATGCATATTAGTCTACCTAATCTGAATCTGAGATAAATTAGGTCTATGCAATGTCCTTGTGTGATTTTTTTTCCTAGATCAAGTTTTGCAAAATCCAGAATAGATCTGGATTGGGTTCTCAGTTTATAGATGGATTCTTAAGAATACTGAGGGTATCTGTCATTTCTTTCTCCCACAAGTTCAAATCCATAGCAAAAAAAGATTTAGGCCTATTAGGCCTATTTTTTTTTAGATTTTTCAAAATAGATCTAGATTCTAGATCTAGCTGGAATGTAATGAGCAAAATTGTTCATATTCAACAGAGCAAAAACCTAGAGATCCCTGGCAGTGTTTTTACCTTCCTGCTAAAAATACCATTATCACTATTGTTTCTTATGAGAGATCCCTGAGATCTGAAAAGAAGTTGTTAACTGGTCCCAAGTTTTTTTGTTTTTTTTTATGGCAATAAACAGTTTGGAGTGGAGTGTTTGTAGCCCCTACTAAAATGTGACGGGCATTTCTGGCCGTTCGCTGTCGAAACAAATCTATTTCACCTGTGATAGTTCAAGTTTCTAGATTGAATAATTTGTTTTCAACAGATGGGCCATCCTGTTTTCCCATCCAGCTGACTATACACCAGTTTGCACAACTGAGTTGGCAAGAGTTGTGACCCTCGAGTCAGAATTCAAGAAGAGAAATGTCAAACTGATTGCCTTGAGCTGTGATGATGTGGAAAGTCACAAGGGCTGGGGAAAGGTAGGACTTGAAAAAAAAAAATGGTGGAACTGTAGACTTCTGAGTGATCTGTGGTTATGATTAGTATTTGTCAGTCTTATCTTTGTACAACAAAGATCATGATCTTTCAGAATTCTGTATTGTGTTTCTCTTTCAGTTCAGTTATTTTTATATTACTTGCAATATGAGACGTTTCAAAGCTTTCGAATCAAATATTTTTTTTGCACTGAGTTTTCAGACTCCTTCAGATGAACATCAGAGGTTTGTTCTAATGATTAGTGTAGCACCTGCAAAAGATGGATGATTTTTTTTTTTTTTAAATTTGTTCAGTTGGTGCACTACACCCCACCAGTAACATTTTTTAAAACTTATAAATAATAAATATATTGTGCCTGCTAATTCATGTTGATTAGGCCTACAATTGGTCTAATTCTGTTCAGAAGAGACAATTTGGGATATTATTCTGGAACTGAAGGAGGGAAATAATTTCACAGAGAGATGAGTAGTTTATCAAAGAATTTCCATGTTGGTGAAAGAGTGAATCAAGTAATGGAGTTGATTGTGTTGTGTTGTAGGATGTACTGGAGTTCGCCAGCTGCAAGCTGGACAAGCTGCCCTATCCAATCATTGCTGACCAGAAGCGTGAGTTGGCAGTACAGTTGGGAATGATTGACCCTGATGAGAGGACCAAAGAGGGGCTGCCTCTCACTGCCCGCGCAGTCTTCATCATTGGACCTGACAAGAAACTCAAACTGTCCATCCTCTACCCAGCTACCACTGGACGTAACTTCAAGTAAGTTTGCAAGCTGTGAAATAGATTAAGACTGAATGAAGAGCATACCAAATCAGTTTTAGAATTGCCCTGACTGCACAGGATATGACATGTTAAGATTTTTTTTTTTTTTAAATGAGGAGAATTACAAAGAATGGGAGGGGGTGGGTGGGGGAAGGGTAACAAATAGGTATTTTGTGATGATATGATTGCAAGTTTTTAAGAAAAATATAAAGTTATAAATGTGTCTCAGCCATTGGAACTATGGATTCTGCATAAAACTGACAGGTCTTCAAAGAGAGATATGCACGTAGATATACATTTATATATACATATTTTGTGTAGTAGTTAGACAGGTCTTACTTACCCAGAACATAAACCTTCTTGAGAATATTCTGATCGTGTAAAGGCATCTGTATTGTGGGGTTTCATATTGAAAAGTATATTTCCTCTGACCCTGATAATCCAGAAATATGAATAGTGACAAATTTTTTTATTTTTTTTTTTATTGGTGTGGATCATTCTTTACTTTTCACAATTTTTTTCTAAAACACTTTTATTTCAGTGAAATCCTTAGAGCAATTGATTCTCTGCAGCTGACAGCCACAAAGAAAGTGGCCACACCAGTCGACTGGCAGGCAGGAGACAAATGTATGGTCATTCCTACTTTGCCCAAGGATGAAGCACTGAAGCTTTTCCCCAACATGGAGACGCGCACCTTGCCCTCTGGCAAGGAATATCTGCGTTTCACACCACAGCCGTGAGTTGTGGCACAGCACGGGAAACACAAGAATTCAGTTTGTTGTTTTTGTCAGCATGTGTAGTGAAGAAAAACTTAAACGTATCTCTTCAAAATGAAAAGGAGAAAAAAAAAATCTTCACCTGTAATCTAAGTATAGGCGTCTCGTAAGATCACACCAGAATATTTGTCTATTGACAAATATTATTGGTCTCAAAACTTGAATCATTCCAATAAGAGATTTCCTGTTGCAAAATGTTGGAAACTCAGGGTCAAACTCATATTTTTCATAGATTGTTTTTGTGCGTTGCTGGAACAATGGTCTCATTTTTCAAATTCCCAGTAGCCCAAGGACAAATATCCATATGCATTTACAACTACTCAAAAACACACTGCACTGTACAAAATGTGATAAGCCTACTGCCTGGTATGCTATTTCAAAATTTCCTTGATTATGACAAAAAATTTATCAAATTGTCGGTACTTGTGTAAAATTGCAAATAGATGGTTAATTTTCACATAAATGATTACTTTGGGTGGTAGTAAATATTTACCCACTGCAGCATAAGTGATCACATAACACAATTGTGTTATGTTATTTTTTTTTACCACCGTTGTGGACAGCTGAGATAACCACCACTGAAGGAGGTTGAAAAGCTTATAAAAACCATAACTATTGTCAGTAAATCTGCATCATGCATCAGAGAATATTTTAAATATTTACCTTAGTATAATGTGATTAAAATTAATTTCTACATAGTGTTTTAGATCTGAAAAGAGCATTCAACATGAACATATCATTTATACTGTTTATTGCTAACAGTTGCCTGCTAACGGTTTTGATAAACTCCATTGTTTCTTGATGTAAATCAGCTTACTGCTAATTTCTGTCTCCATCAAGTGCACTTAATGTTCTAAAGTAAGCCTGGAACCACAAGATATGTTTGCAACTTTCTTTCTTTCACTGCCTATTTGGTTTTCCCTAGTTTTATACTTCTACTCTTAAAAAAGAGGCTGTTTTTTACCCTAGCTGTGATGATTTTTCTTTTAAGGTTTTGTAGATAAATGGGGCATTATTTGGTCTGTTGAAATCCTCTCCAGGAAGTTTGGGACAAACTAAAACCACATTCATGTTTATACAAAAACAAAAAATGTTCAGCATAGGAGTTACATATGAATAAATATGTAGCCCAACTAAGCTTGAGTTACAAGAATATGTTGAGAAGTGAATGTTCCTTTTTTCAGTTTATCCAGGAAAAGTCTCTTCTACTATTTTGGATTCTAGGGATGATCATTAAATCACAATGCCTTCAAAGCTACTGCACAACGACTGCCATTGCATCACTCAGGATTCTTATACCATTTTGCAAATAGTAATATATGTGAGAATTTTTCTAGCCACCACCATTGTTATATTCCATTGATGAACCCGGTATAGTTTTTGGTTTGATTATTTCATCAGAGCCTAGACTGCTGGCATAAGAGTTAATCTATTCTGTTAATTATTTTTACTTATTGAAAGTTAAGCTTTTTCATTGCACATGCATGTTGGAAGTGTCTATTGCTGATATCGTTGAATGTTTATTTTGCTACTTAAAAGCTTTCTAAGAAAAAGTGTTATCTTAAATACTTATGAATTAATTATGGCATTCAAATGTTTATTGTTATCATTTAGTTCATAAGCTTGGACTGTTGGTTAAAAAAATATATTGAAATAAAAAATAAAAAAAAAATGCTAGATCAGTGCAGTGTCACTAGTGATTGAAGTGTGTTTGTTTCAAATGTCAGTCAGGAAAAAAAAAAGCATGAATGACAGTGAATCAATAATACTTCTAGATCACTTGTATTGTATTAGGCTCTTTCAAAATATTATCAGTGATCAAAACATAGGTATCGAAGTTCCAATTATGAAATCTATTGTAATTTCTTCTGTGAATTCAGTTTGAATTCAAATCAACACAACCAGACTTTCTCATCAAAGATTATGAAGGTTGCTCATCCAGGCCTACATATATATATATGTCTTTGAGTTTCGATTGGAGTATTTTTGTTCATTTGATATAGACTATAATGTGACATTGCCACCAGAATATAGGTTTTCAGTCACATCTGCTCATAGTCCAATGCAATTTTTAATCATTCTTTATCGTGGAATGGCTGCAAGAATAACCATTTCACTTGCACTATCATTTATTGGTATTACTAAATGAAAAGATACATATACTTTGTTTCAATCATACAGTGCTAATACCGGTACCCTTTAAACATTTTAATTAAATTCAAGAATCTGTTAACAGTGGTAAAAAGAAAATGTGAGGTATTTCGAGGTTTATCATGTGACTGAGAGAACAGTGCTCATACATGGGTCTATTTATGAGATATAGACATGTTGAGAGCCGCCTGCTATGCACAAAGTTTGTTCACAGATCAGCGTGTGAATGAAAGTCCCCTGGCCATGTGACTGACCTCGAAATGTCTACCTCATTGCCACATGTTAAGTTGTACAGGAAGCCCAGTAAAAATTCTCTCAAACTTGCTGAATCAGTGTTGTGAACACCTGGAATGTGACACACAAAACTATAAAGGTGAAAAAGATACTAACAGAATAAAAGTTAATCCATTATCCACAGAAGTGGAAAAACTGAACTTTTGTCTATATGAGATAAGGAAATATACTTTATCAATTCAATAGGGACCAAAACTGATTTCAGGCCCCACAGTATAACACCTGTGCCATATCTAAGACATTTATGTACCGTTAAACACTACTGAATAGTAGCAGTATCTGATCCATCAAGTTCAGCAAGTTGAAAAATACCTGTGTGTAATGATGCATAACAGCCCTCCCCTTCCACTTGCTTTATGTACTAGGTACTGGTCCAGCCTTGTCAGTGCAAAATACTAAGGCCCAATTTATTCAAAAGCAGAGGTCAAAGGGGTCACTCATGCAGAAAGTACCAATAACAAGACGGCAGGAAAAAAAGAGAACACGAACTTTATTAATCCCAATTCTCCAAGCCAAACCAACAGTACAGTCTCAGCTCTGCTTACACTTATAGAAATGTCTGTGAAATTGGTAATCTTGAAACCAGAAATAACGTTTGAAAAAAAAAAAAAAAATGACATGAAAAAAGATCACAGCTTGTGAAGAGGCAGATAAATTGAAACAATCACAGATAAGCTTCAAATTCTTTAGACACTTATTTTGTCCATCACAGCATTCACACTATGGCACACTAGTTCCTCTTGGTCTGTCATAAGTGGAACAAGCTAATAATCCTACAGACTTAGCATAAAGCTACAAGCAGTATAATATAAGTGAGGACACATATACGGAAGGTAAAAATGCGCAAAATATATGACCACTGATTGATAATTATAATATCCTAATGTTTTGTCATACATTGAACAGAAACTATGTAACCTGATTTCTATATTTCTAAATTATCTCCATTCACCAAAACATTATGCGTACACACTATCACAAACATTGCAATTTCTTTTTGAAAATCTAAATGTCAGAATGCAAATTTCATCTGACTTTCTTCGAAGCATTTATGTCCTCCTCCCCAGATCGATCCCTACCCCTCCCTACCCCATCCCCTCTCACCCTGCCCCCCCACCCCCCCCCCATGCCTAAAATCTACTTCCTTACAATGTGTACCAAAGTATCCTATATGAGATGTGACATAATGAAATTAGACACTTATCAAACGGTGGCCGCTGAAGAAGTCATGAATGTTTTGCAATATAAATAAGTGAATTTATATTGCAAATGTAAAAAAAAAAAAAAAATTAGTTCACAACATCCTTCTATGTCCATCTACAGCTTAGGTGTATGTCAGAGTTAAATTTTTAAAATGATAAGTAAAAATCCAAATGCTGTTATCCACCAGTGAGGATTAATAATAAGGATGAGCTAAAGTAATCAGCCATTTTCTCATTAAATCCAGCTGCAACAGCTGGTAACCCCCATTGTCATTAACTGCCAATTTCTTGACATGGACTCAAAGTAGTACAAAGCTCTATCAGGGAAAATGAATAAGGTTCACATTGATATCAATGACTCCAGCTGACATATATATGCTAAAAAAAATTGACCCTCAGATGATTTGCTTGTGTAACATCTTATACAGTAGTGCCATGTTACATGCATCCATAGTCTATAAACTTATAAAACATCACCGTTTGACTGCCGTCAAGCTCTGGGTCAGCTGTAGAGCACAATAGGAAATGAGCCCTAGACAATAAAGACAGCTGTTAATACTATAGTTAGACAGGGAACATTGAGACTGTGACAGTGGGCCATGATCCCTGGTCTATTGTTTATATCATCCCCTTCAAAACTTTGAAGAGATTATACAGTTTTTCTTTCTTGAATCACTTAAGCTCACAATTTGAAGAAAAGATAACAATAAGACAAATTAAAAACCTGTCGGGAGAGAAAAGACAAGATCAATTAAAAAAATGTTGAATGTCATGATATAAACAGTTGATAAAGGGTCATGGCCTTCTGCCACACTCTAAGTACAAAAGGTTCTTATATAATAGGAATATTCCAAACATAGTGATCATTCCAACAATGCTGCTCTGCATTATTTAGACTATATCATCTAGTTGAAAGTTCATCTATGCTGTGGCATGGATTTGGACAATTATTTGTGTGTAACAAGATTAGAGTAGACATAAAAATGGACAACAAATACCTTTCTCTCATTAGAGGTTGACTTGTTTAGAATGTCGCAATCCTGCTATACCTAGATCATACCAAATTTTTCCTAATTCATCTATGATCATATGAGTTTAGATAATAGTGGTATAATACTGGCATGCAATCAAAGACTTTCTTTCAATGCATGTGAATTCACTTAAATGTGTAGGCCCCCTACAGCAATCCTGCTCCATCTAGATCATATCCAATTTTTTCCTTATCTGCTAGACTGTAGGTATGTATAATAAGATTAGACAAACACAAGTGATTAAAACTCTTTTCTTTCAATACATCAATTCATTCACAAATTTTGGTACTCCTGATAAACTTGGATTCCTTTGTTCATTTCTCTCTGCTTGCTACAATGTGGGTATGGAAAACCAATGTGCAACAATAGTAATCATACAACACTCAACATTGCCATGGCACTAAAATCCCTTTCAGTTAATGTAGTAATTCTATTTAAAGAAACATACATATATTTGCCTTCTCTTCTCCTTAATTCCTCATCTACCTTTTCACAACCATAAAACAGGTTACTAAATGAGTAAAAAAAAAAAAGCTCATTTCTCTCATATTTATGTCAACTGCTGATCAATGTGCAAGGCCCTCATTATGAAGGATACATGTTCAGAACAGTGCACTGGACCTTCTCAAAGGTCTTATGCAAACTATTCAGAGCATGACAGAGGCTAGACAAAGAACAACTGGTGCAGGAAAGAATTCAGCTTTGTTACAGGTTAGCCTCCATGCAGTTAACTGCACTACTTGCTACGCTTCAAGCGTGAAATATTTCTGTGAAAGTTTTGTTATTCAGGGACAAGGGGATTTTTAATAAGCAAGTTGAGATGTTAAACTTTATAATCTGGGATCCTTGATGGAACAAGCACAAAAGCATAACATTAGTTCATCCCTTCACTGCTTTTTTCCCTATGAAAATTGTTAGTTGAAACACTCAAGGAGATAATGAGGCTGATTTAGCAATGTGATTTATTCACTCCCAATATGCTGTCTGAATTGCTAGGTAGTTCCAAACTCTGCATATAAACCATTTTCACCATTCATCAGCTGAGCCCTGACAACATCGAATTAGAAAGAAATTGTGGAAGTGAACTACAACAAGCTTTACAATGGCAAGGAGTAGAAGTATGTTGTTATCTAGCAATGAGGATAGTGATTTCAGAAAACAGCCAGATATCTAGGTCAAAATGTTAAACACTTACAAAGTGAGCACTTGCAAAGTTAACAGAAATACACAATGGCTACGCAATCAACATTAACACTATACTTGACTGGCCAAAGTTCTTAAGGTGGTGTAGCCTATAGCCAACAAAATAAATACCATCCATACTTTATTCTTCTTGTGCACAATCAGTGTATATTTCATTCACAATTCGCTGCAGCTCCTGTGACAGTTATGAGGAGAAATACTATGTCTGTATTCCAAATGGTTATGGAAAATTTATATTTACAAGAAAAAAAAAAAAAACAGGAGTAAATGAAAGACATTGTTTCATGTGGAGACTTTTTAAAAAAAATAATGCAGTTAGCCCAGTCACTAGTTTCCACTTAGCTCCATTATCTAGATACCACAGTCAAAACACAACCACTAAATATATGCACAGGAAAAACCTACAAATGTTGTACATGTAGTATCTTATTATCTACTACAAATATTGTAGTATTATTATCTAAAAAAAACACTGCCTAATACATGCTACTGTCATATGTCTAAAATATCTTCCTTGGAGTGTACACTACCTGCAAAGCCGTCTATCTCATCAATATCGCCTTCTACACCATCTTCAACCCCCTCCAACTTTGGTTCTCCAGACAAATTACCAAGAGCCATCTCCTGATCACCTTTGACCTCTGCCGAATGGCACTCCTGTAGCAATGCTAGCTCAAACCTCTTCTGAACATCTCTATTCTCTTTAAAGGTGTTGAGTAATGCAGCCGAGAGCTGTTGAGGATCCAACTGCAGGTAACTGTCTGCATTCTCATTGCCTTGAATGAAGAAAATGTTTTGAAAGTTTTCTGCCTCCCTTGAACAAGCATCATTGCTGGCCGCTTCACTGACAGAAATGGGTGTTGTATCTACAAAGTTTTTGCCCACTCCCGTTGTATCTTCTGAAGGCTCCCCGACTAAAATGTTAATCCCTCTAGGCAAGGTTAGCACAATGTTGGGGCAAACACCAAGGCCAGAATGTAGATCTCCTGAGGATACAGGTAAATAATTCATAATTTCCACAACTTCCAAACTAGTAATGAAGTTCAATTATGCCTCAATGTCATTATCACATTCAGATGAAATGAGTCTGATTTGTGACTCAAATTTTTCATGGGTAGGGTTACAGACATTAGTTAAAAGCAAAGTACATATCCTTTCATTTAGAAAAAAAAAAATCTTCAACTCTCCCATGCCAAGACATATAAGACGCAACACAGTCAAACCGGGTGCTCACCAAACTGAGCCGACCGGAGAGAGCACGTATCTTTCAAAAGTTAATGAATTTTTTACCCACTCTTTTTTCTTTACTAAACCCTTCTATATCAATCTAAAAGTGCATTTCAGAGTTAAATTTGATGACACAGATTGAGCCCAAAAATTGTAATTTAGTGGCATGGCCTACTAAAGTGATCGGCCATATATTCAATAAATTCAGCTGCAGCAACAGGTCACTCCCATTGTCTTTAATCACCAACATCTCAACTTCTACTTAATGTAGAAAACAATAATTTTTTCACACACTGAAAGGGAAAGGAATAATCTTTACGGTGATATCAATAATTTCCTATGCTCAAAACTTGATGAGAGCCTGATTTCATCGTGTCACATCTATTCTGTCTCTTTTCAGACTTATTACGAGTGTATCAATAGCCTGTGAAACTGTGAAGCCCCTTTGGAAATATTATCAATCTATCGATAGCTTGGTCCCACCTCAAATTGTGTACTGTTTTTGTTGGAGAATCCTGTTTTTTTTAAATTTCTAAGCACTGATTATTCCATTTCTTTTCATCTGATATACAGTCACGGCTGTGCACCAGCCTGCCTTTAGTTTTAGCCTGTGCCAGCGAGGCGGCCGGGGTTAAGAGGTCAAGTCACGGTTCACCGCCGGCCCACCAGGGAGCGCGAGCTAACTGCCTTGGCGTTGTGAAAATGTGCAGTATTTTAATACACTGATACGTGCGATAATGGAACATGAAACCTCAAGACAAAATATAAACAGAGAGATGAAAACCTGAAATTTTCTGTGGTATATTTTTTAATGATATATCTCTTGTGAAAGAGAGGATTACACTAGTT
>JBCAUA010069473.1:0-11066 GCA_038406235.1 Peronia verruculata
ACTACTACTACTACTACGACTACTACTACTACTACTACTACTACTACTACGACTACTACTACTACTACTACTATACTACTACTACTACTACTGCAGCTGCTGCTTCTACCACTACTACTACTATTACTACTACTACTACTACTACTATTGCTACTACTACTACTAGTATTACTACTACTACTGCTACTACTATTGCTACTACTACTACTATACTACTACTACTACTACTGCAGCTGCTGCTGCTACCACCACCACTACTACTACTACGATTACTACTACTATTATTGCTGCTTCTTCTACCACCACTGCTGTTATTTCTACTACTATCATTATTGCTATTACAACAGCAATAACTACTGCTTCTACCACTCTCACATCTACTACATGTATTACCATTCTTCTGCCACTACCGTTATGACGATTACTATGACGATATTATCATAACTACTACTTCTATTTCATTCATTACAATTGTTCTACTATTTCCAATTCTACAGACACTACTACCATCACTGCCACTACTGCTGTCATAACATTTGCCACAACTATGACTACAACTTTTACTATTGTTGCTACATGTATTACTAATGCTACTTCTTCATCTACCACCAATCCTATGACTACTAAAAGTACAACTATATCTATAAGTGCTACTACTTTTTTCGATCATAGTCACTACTGATCAGGTTTCTAGCATAACAATAGCAACGGCAAATAACTAACAACTCCTAAAATGCAACAGAAAACAATTCTTTCTCTGTTGCTCTATCTTTTTTTTTTTTTTAGCATTTTGAAGAAACTGATGTTTTATGTTTAGCATTTTTTTTTTCACATTGGTAGGAGAATAGATGTATTGCTACTTCGAAATCTATCTCCACCTCTATGGTTACCAACAGTACCACTATATCTGTAAGTGCTAGTACTTTGTCTATCGTTGTCACTACTGTTTAGTACTGCTGCTGTTACCACTAGGACCCACGACTACCAGCATAATCATAGCAACGTCAAATAACTAATAATAATAATAATAATAATAATAATAATAGAAAGTATTTATATAGCCCTTATCCTCGTAATTACAGGCTCTAAGCGCTTGACAATCTATTATTACCCGGACAGACTTAAAGAAGGCACTTATAAACGTTCTCAGTTTCCTGGGAAGCATACAAGACAGCTGCCTGTTAGGCGTTCAAATCCTTATCAATCTAACAATATCAATCACTGTCTGTAGTCGGGTACCCATTCAAACGTGGGTGGAGTCAGGAAATGTGTGTAAATTGCCTTTCTCAAGGACAAAATGTCGGGAACAGTCAGGATTCGAACTCGGAACTTCAGATCCCAAGTCCGACGGCCTAACCGCTAGCCCACGGCACCACTAGCCTAACAACTCCTAAAAGGCAACATAACACAATTCGTGAGCTCAGTTTTCTGTTGTTCTATCTTTTTTTTTTTTTTTCGCATTTTGAAGAAAATGATGTTTTGTATTTAGCAGTTGTTTTTTTTTTCTCATATAGGTAGGACAATTATAGATCATCAAACTTTACCTGTCTGGCTAAGTGATCGGTGAACTAATGACATTACGTGGTAGATTTAGTATCCCTCTTTCATATGACCTAATGTACGTGTATTTCCAAATAATCCAAAATTGTAGACAGAGCAACAAAAAAACTGAGCTTGCGAATTAGGTATTTTAAGCAAAATCACATGACCTAGGAAACATCGCCCACATGTGGCTTTGTTTACTTGCTCTGCGCATGACAGACACATCTGGACGACTGATGAGCTCTCAGACCTGTCACATCATATCAACAAAGCCACATGTGAGCGATGATCACTAGGTCATGTGATTTTGCTTAAAATACCTAATTGAGCGATACGAAACTAAACATGCCACGACTTAAGTGAATATCGTTCGAGACTCAGTCTGTTACGTTCTTTAACACGTCTTTCAACCTCCTGTTGTAGGTTTTCTCGTACTCAGCTGGGCAAGATAAGAGATAAGATGAGCTGATAAAATAAACTTTACTTGCCCTAAAAAGAACATTCTTCTCACAGTTGGTGAGAAATAGAATACACGTAAGATAACATACATTCGCCGGTCACAGTGTACATGCATATTTAAACATAAGTTATGAAAAGCATCACAGCAAATCTGGCTGAAGAAGAAAAAGTGACGCAAATTTCCAAAGCGTTGTCGCTGATGGCAGAAATACATTTCTGTATGGAACTCGACTTGGTGGGAGACAATACCGCGACTGGATGCAAAATGCTGTGAATTTGGTATGGAAGAGTTGGAAGACTAGACCTAATGATATGACGTAAATGGGGACAAGTGTCGAGACTCAGTGATGTAAATTGGTGCGGAAACAATGCTGTAAGTTAATGGAGATGACTCGCTGCTATACAGTGCTATGTCTAGGCCTTATAATTCAGTTACAGACATACCCACCCTCAAGTCTGACTACTCTTGGTGATTTGAACCGACTTTAACCCTAGAGAGTGGAGTAGAAATTGCCAAAGTGTCATGGTCTTTGTAATGACATTATTATTATTCATTTATCAGGAATCAGTTTGTGCATTTACATGGCATAACTGAAGGCTTATAATATTACACGGTATGATGTTTATACGAGAGTTCCAGTGGAAAATGTAATAATAAGAAATTTCTGGCGCTAGATGATCTCTAGATGCTCTCAAGATGAATCTTGACCAGACTTGGTAAAACGAATCTTAAAGTGGCCATAGTCATAACTCAAGGTAAAAGTGTATCTTATCTTATGTTATTTATCTTATCATATCATATTTCATCTTATCTTATCTTATTTATCTTATCATATCATATTTCATCTTATCTCATCTTATCTTATTTATCTTATCATATTTCATCTTATCTCATCTTATCTTATTTATCTTATCTTATCTTATCTCATCTTATCTTATCTTATATTATCATATCTCATCGTATCTTATCTTATCTTGAACCTGATTGTCTGAGCCCAACACTAACCTTAACCATATCTCTTGCTATTTCCCATGCGTTTTCACTGTTGGTCCATCTGGCCATCCGAAGTCAGTGGGCCAGATACATGATCCCCTGGTGTAGTCAATTTTCCGTTTGTTTAACATCGCACGTTGCCCTGTGCTGGTGCCATCCTGTTCCTTTCTTTGTATAGTATTGTGGAATGCATTGCCACATGAATAATGCATACAAGATGGGTGGTTATTATGCAATCCATGTGTGTAACACCAATGCCAGACAGGATAAGAGGATAGATGGATGAACGTTCGATGCATCTTCATTGAAAAGACAAGCCATTTTCTGCTTTTGTTCACAATCTGATTTCACCTATCCCGTGATCAATGGTCTGGCCACCTGGAGACTTAGAACGAGTCCAGTCCACTACATAAACATGTTTCCTATCATTCCTGTTTGAAAACTGACTTTTCTAAAATAAAATGTTTGTAGATAGCTTGAATACTTTCTATAGTTGTCTTGGTTACAGTTTACAAGCATCGGTTTTGTCTCTTTTTTCTGTCTAGTGTATTTTAAAAACATGTTTATGTGTGATAAACATGTTTGTTTGTCTGCATTAGAAACGTTGATTCGAGTATTTGCCCCTTTTATGTATGGGCCCATTATGTCTGAATACAGCTCTTTTTGTCTGCTTACTTGGGAACCGATGTTATGTCTGTCCTTTTTATCTACCATTTCGTTCCTCTTTTAGTACTTTTCTTTGACTACATATATCTGGCTCAATGCTCATTGTCCACATTACCTAGTTTTCATATCGTAAGTTGTTCTTTTATGTTTCCGCCAGTCTGATATACTTGATCTGTATATCAGTTTATTTCAAGGCCCACCTGGAATGTTGTCTTTTGGCTATCTACGTGCTATATGTTGTTAATTTTGAAAATTTTTTATTTATTCATCCATTTATTTGATTGTTTTTTATTTAACTGGCTATTTATTTGTTTATCTATTTTTATGTATTACTCGTAGATTAGCTACTTATTATTTATCTGATTATTTATCTATTTATTCATTTTTTTATCTGTTTATTACTTACCCATTTATTGTAAATAATTATTCAGTTATTTATGTACTATTTCACTTGTGTGTTTTTTATTTACGTATTATTACATTGATTTTTTAAACCGTATTTATAGATTATGTTTGGATGAATGCTAGTCTGCGACTTTCTATTTAGTTTGTTCGTTTGTCCGACAGCTAGTTTTCTAATTAGTCATTTCCCTTCTGTTTGTTTATTTATTTGTGAGTCCCGACGTCTAAGTGTTAAGCCTTTCCTTCAATACGTTCTGCCAATGTTCTCGCCACTGAAAACACAGCGTAATCACTGCCAGTTTCTCCAAAGCCAGTTTCATATCTCTCCCGCAGAGCGAGCCGTCCCATATCCTCAGAGGGATAGGCGAAGTCACGTGACCGTTGCTTACGTCAGACCGTCGGACCGGGACCGAACCACGACCAAAATGGCGATCAATAAACTATGAGACAATAGTAACGGGATTTAACCTCTTCCCTCCCCTCCCCTCCCTTATTTCATTCCTTCTCTCACTCTTGGCCATATCAAGAATTCCTCCCTCCTCTCCCCTTCTTTTCCTCACTCTCCCATTTCTTTACCATATCGTTAATATCCCCTCCCTCTCTCTTTCCTCTTTCTCCAGATCTCCGCTATCAAACTACAATCATCCCCTCCATCTTTCCTTTCTCTCTATCCTCCTCTCATACTCTGTTATATGTAATTGATCAACAGTTATTTCCTCCATTCGCTGCTTCATTCCCACCCTTCTTTTTTTGTTCTTCCTCTTTTCTCTCCTCTCTTCTCTCGTTTTTGGCCACGTCTCTTCTAACAAGAATCGTTAACAGATTTGTGCCATTGTCTTTTTTTGTTTTTATCTGGACACATCACATTACCAAGTTGGGATTTTCCCCATAATCGTGACACTTTCTAAGGTTGTTTTAAAGTTCTGTCTCTCTTCAACCCTTTTCTTTATCCTCTTATTTCTTCGCCATATCTCCTCACTGACAACTGTTGCCGCCCCCCTCCATTCTTCTCCTTTAGTCGCTCATTCATTCCATCTCTGCTATCAACAATTGTTCTCTCCTCCCTCTTTCCTCTTCTCTATCTCCTCCATAGCTTTCTATACTTTCATCCTTTCTTTCCCTCTTTCCTCACTTTCCTCTATTCTTTCATTCTTTCTTGTGTCTCTTGTATCGCCCCCCGCGGGGTCCCGGGGTATATAAGTAGGTCCTTTGTTCCCACATGCAGGCAGTGGACATCTGAGATAACCACCACTACAGGAGGTTGAAAAGCTTATTAAAAACCATATCACATGCAGGCGCTGGGGACGCAGCGGCTCAATGGGTATGGCGTCTGCTCATGGAGAAAACAGGCCGGGATCGACTCGCGGGTTCTGCATGGGGGGATGACAGGACACGAAGATTGAAAACCCGCATTTTTTCACTGACTCAACGGTCCCTGGCTTCCTGTAGGTTGGGAAGCTTGACGTCTAGCCTTCTCGGATAAGGGCGAATATAATTCGGAGGTCCCGTGTGTACGTTACGCACGTTAAAGAACCATTGGCAGTTTTAAATCAATGGAAGAGTAGACTGAGTGCCGCTGTGGGGGCCAAATTTCCAAATTCCAAATTTCTACCCACAAAATTTCTTAGCAAAAGTTGGCAACTTCTAACAACCGAGATAATCCTATTTTTTAGGATTGAAAGGCTTGAGAAAAACAAACGGATCACTCAAGGAGCTAACAATAATTATGATAAAGTGTAAGCTCCTTGGATCGCGCCCACAAAAGGGGACGCAGTGCTTCTGTGGTTTGGCGCCTGACCGTCTGCTTCAAGATGAAAACAACTCACGTCGATGAGGTTGCGGGCTCTGGCCGACTCGCAGGTCCTCTCGTCGCGGGATGGAAGGACTCAGCGGTCCCCTGGCTTCCTGTGGGTTGGGAAACCCCCAACGTCTAGCCCTCTAGGATAAGAGCGAATATATTTCGGAGGTCCCGTGTGTACCCGTTAAAAAACCCTTGGGTTTAAAATCAATGGAAGAGTAGGCTCAATTTCCAACTTCCAAATTCCTGCCCTCAAAATGTCTCAGCAAAAATTGACAACTTATAAAAAACTGAGATAATCTTACATTCTAAGGACTGAAAGGCTTAAGAAAAACACACAAACAAAAAATACACACCCTACAAACTTATTACATCATATAGACCTACATGTCAGAATGTCAGATAGTCTGTCTATACTAGGCTATAACTCTGCAACAAAACCCTTAAAGGGCATAGGGACCTGAAAACTGCTGACTTCCAAACGAAATTTAACACACAACACTGTTACATATCTGTTTCTACTTTCATAAAGCCGAAAATAGCTTACATTTTCTGACGTTATTATGAAAAGGCCATAATAATTGAATAGTAAGCTCGCGAGTGTTTGATCTGAATTGGGCATTCGATAAAATGACGCGTTGAAAATGCGTTTCTCTGAGTAATATTTACTAACATTCAGTTTAATTATGCAAAGTACTGGTACGAACATGGGGGTGCGCACGCTTACCATCAGAGGGCAGTACCGTTTTGACCTACACGCATACAATGTGCAATATATAATTTTAAAAATTTCCCATAAATGCCGTGGATTCTTTTCTAGGTTGGTCTGTCCTATAAAGCTTAAAATAAACTAAGACTTTGAAGGCAGCAAACTGAAATGCATGTTTGAAGATCGGGCATATAATGAAAATTAAATAGACTAGAGACGTGACGGGGGCAGCGTCTTCGGAGACATACGGCATTCTTTCTGTAACCCAGACAGATGCCCGATTAAACGGATATATGACAAAGTTTCAGGCTGGACATGAAATTGCAAACCTAAGGTCTCAAGATGGAACTTTAATCGTGTTTTTGAAGCCAGATTTGAATCCAGTGAATTCGTATACCTCCGGATACGAGGAAATTACGATTTGATTTTTGGCTTTTTAAAACAAATAACAATCCCTTTTTTACTGTTGAAAGCTATCGTCGCAGATGCAGGTCATTCTGTAACAAAACTACTCAAAACTACTCAATGTATCCATAATAAAATTTGGCACACAAAATTTTGGGCATGAGGATCTGTGTTTCTACTTACATTAAAAGTCGAAAAAAAAAAAAAAAAGCTTACCATGACGTTATCCTGAAAAGGCGATAATACTGAATGGTAAACTCTCGAGAGTTTTATTCGAACTGGGCCTTCGATAGAATGACGCGTTCTCACCACCAAAGCACGTCTTCTTTGAGTAACATTCTGTTTAATTACCTATGCAAAATACCAACGTCAAGTTGCGGACGCAGACCAGGGCGGTACATGTATCGGTTTGAATGGACCTGCGTGTTTTTAAAAAAAAAAAAAAAATTACCCACGAAGACCGTGAGTTCTCTTGTATAGCTTGTAAATTTTGAAGTGGTACATTTTCTTTTTTTTTAATTTGATAACTCCTCTAGTACGTCAATGTCTATGAAATTTTGTATGCAACCTTATGTAGGCCTACAACATATTAAAAAAAAACAAAAAAACTTCAGAATCTATTTTTCTGGAGGTCGGAAATTATCAAGATTGCAAAACCCGTACCTGTACACATATATTAAAGGCTCAGTTTTCTTTAAATTTTGATCTATTAATGTTGGCGAAAATTCCACAAAGTGCCCATTCTATGTACCCTGACCAATAGACAAATCTTTTAATTGGTGTTTGTTGTTTTTCTTAAGCCTTTCAATTATAAGAGATAGGATTATCTCGGCTTTTAGAAGTTGCCAATTTTTGCTGAGAAATTTTTGTGGGTAGAAATTTGGAATTGGAAATTTTGCCCCCACAGCGGCACTCAGGCCAAGGGTTCTTTAACGTGCGTAACGTACACACGGGACCTCCAAAATATATTCGCCTTTTTCCAAGAAGGCTAGACGTCGGGCTTCCCTACCCACAGGAAGCCAGATTCACTGAAAAAAAATGCGGGTTTTCGATCTTCGTGTCCTGTCATCCCCCGATGCAGAACCCGCTCCATGAGCAGACGCCATACCCATTGAGCCACTGCGCCCCCCCCCCTTTTAATTGGTTTCATTGCTGTCAGCAATTGATACCACTTATATAACACACAGTATTTTGTCTCTTTATTACCATATGTACAGTATGGCTCTTTTAGACCCTATCATACAGTCGATGAGCAGTTAGAGTGCAATACATGTACAGTCGGGTCCGCTTAAATCAAATCTGCTTGGACTAACCTAAGGGGTTCAATTAATTTAAAGAGAGTTTGTCTTCCAGTTTTTACATAGGGGCGGGAGAGAGGAGATTTCTCGCGTGATTAACGAGGCACTATTTTAATAATTTCATTACAGGATTGTTTCCCTTCATAAAGAAATCGAGCGTAGCTTTTGTCTTTGAATCCAAACCCTCTCGTTCACATGTACTTTGTATTTGGATTGCTAACCCTATATTATAAGGGCTGCCTTGAAAGCGAAACTAATGTAACGAAAAGTAGAGGTAGAATGGTGTTAATTCTAGCCCTGAAAAGAACTGTTGGTGAGAAGGTTTTAGCCCTGAAAAGGACTGTTAATGCTTTAGTCCTAAAAAGGGCAGTAGAGTAAGTTTTACCCCTGAAAAGGGTTATTAATAAAATAAAGTCTTAACTCTGAAAAATAGTCTAAATAGCGAGTTAACTGCAAGCGGAAAAAATGTAGAATCTGGCCTATTCCGTCACGGTGCGAAAACCAGCATCGTAACACAGGCGCATAATGCATATAACGTGTGTAGTACATTTATTTAATTTTTTTTTACGGGTACACTATACATGTTGGTTAATTATGATTTATCGATCGATTGCTCAGCAGCGCTGGCCCTGCTACGTTGTTTAACACCCCCCCCCCCTCTTCGCTGAACACATTTTTATTCAATTTATCAGAAATTCGTTTAGTCAGAGTTGGGTTTTGACTCTTTGACTAGAGTGGACTCGATTGTATGTACATGTACACGTATTTTGTTTTGTCTGTCTGTTGGATTTTTTTTTCTTCTTTTATTTCGTCTTCACTCTTTTGTCTTGTTTCTTGCCGCACTGCATATCTCACCTTGAACTCCCTATCCTATTACACCATGAACTCGGAATGTAAATGTGGATGACAGTATTGACAGGCATTGACTGTACTGGTAGAGGCGGTGGTTTCGCCGGTTAATTTCAAACCTTAAAGTTCTGAACGAATGTGTGTATTTCATTCTTCATATGATATATATATGTGTGTATTTCATTCTTCGTATGATATATGTCATTGCATTAACCTCTGATGGCACAAACTGCATTCAGCCGATAACATTTTAAACTTCAAAATCGCACCAACGTCATCTTCAGCGTCTTTTAACAAACCCAAGTTATTCCCAAATTGATCTTGCCCAATGACTCGTTTTTTCACTCTATCCAAAAGATTTGTTTTCTGTTGATTGACTGTTTTCACTTTATGTTTCGGAATACACATACATGTATTTGATGGCATTAGCTACTGACGCCTCCAACTGCATTCGGCTGCTGAGACATTTTAAGCTTTTAAAAGCAGTAGTCTTCCATCATTTTATCATGGCTCTGTGGTCTATGCATACATTGTGATACATGTTTGGAATTCCACTTGTCAGACTAAATGTGTGTGCTTGTCTTAATTCTGATCCAGATCGCCCTCTGTTTGATCGTTGCAAGTGTACAAACAACGAGCTGCAGGCTGACTGACTGCAGTCCAAACTGATCCATACTAATTATATGTGTAATATTATTTACGCCATCTATGAGATCTCACTTTTAGTGTTCATCTATACATGTACATGTACTATAAATCTACAACAAAATCCACAAAAGGCTTATTGGACTCGAAAACTTCTGAATATACAATGTATATCCATCTGAAATTTAGCACACAACATTGTTGTATAAAGCTCTGTGTTTCTACATAATTATTATAAATCTGGAAAACATTATATTGTTTGATTTTTTTTCTCTGAAAGGTGATAATAATTGAATACATGTAGTAAATTTATGAGGCTTAACAATCCGGATTGTACGTTAGTTGGAATGAAACGTTATGTTCTTGTTGTTCTGTTTCCATTCGCAGAGCATCCAAAGCAACAAGCATGTTTTCTTTGAGTAACATTCAGTTCAGTTTAATTAATCACCCACAATACCAACACTGAGATATGCATGCTTGCCATACAGTTTGAGTCGCAGGGCTATGTTGAATTGTCCCTTAAAAAAATCTCTCAATGAAGGCCATGGGTTGTCTCTTGTATTATAAAAAAAGACATATACAAAGCAAAACCATGAAAATACATTATTCGTACGCATGAGTTGCCAAAAGTCTCACATACAAACAAAAAACAAACTTAAATCTTATTTTTAAAAAATATTAATGTGTAATATAATCTTCCACACGAATTACATGAATAAAAGTCTTTGTAATCATTTTTTAATTAATAATACACATTTTCTTACTCGCTTTAGGTAGTAAAATTTTATAAAAACAACAGACATACTTTTTGTACTCATAAAGTATACATGTAACTCTTTATAAAATAACAGTTACCAAACACACAGATAACTCAGCTTTTTTTTTCTCTTTTCTTTTGGAATTTGAAGGAGACCTAGCACTCCTCACAATTTTATTTCAAGAATTTCACAAAGAAATATACAAATTCATTTTTTATCACTTTCATTAAACTAACAAACAGATGTAATTAGATCATACATCATGCACATGTATATGAGCCATTCTCAAAAGGTCGCCATAAGATTGTCACACATAGGGCAATTTTAGAACAGCCTTAAACTGATCTGCAAACATACTAGATCCATACCATAAGATGCTAGGTACATTACTTTAAAAGGAAAAGATAGTTTAACTGATGGTTATTGTTGTAGGTGGCCTTGAAATGTAGATGTCTCATATTTCTTAGATGTAACAATGACACAAGAAAGAGTAATTTTCTCATGATTTGGACTACTTTAAGTTAAAATAACAGTTGGCATA
>JBCAUA010069484.1:0-11065 GCA_038406235.1 Peronia verruculata
GGGGGGGAAAAAGGGGGGGAAGAACCTTGGTGTCCCCCCCCCCCCCCCCCCCCCTAGGTACAGGACTGTTGTAGTAGAGTCGGTCTGGAAAAAGAAAAGCGAGGATTAAAACAAAGAGTGAACGGCAGTGGTGGTTATCGATACCTCAGTAAATATAGTGACACCAAGTCGACGACCGAGGGAGAGAGAGAGAGAGAGAGAGAGGAGAGGAGAGTGAGCGATAGAAAAGAGAGAGGGGAGAGAGGAGAAAGCAGACGGGGAAGGAGAGGAATGTTCAAACTGAATCGAACAGATATGAAGGAACAATACGAGACTATCAAAAGAAGGGATTAATGCCAAAAATATTCATGAGGGCAATAAATATAGCCCAATGGTACATGTATTTGTAAATCGCACCTCTTTGCTGCTTACACTGAGTTCTATAATAATATGTCAAATATTGCTGTAAGACTTTAATGTCCCTGAGTCTGTTTAAATTCCGGAGTTCTGGTATTTTGCTAAGTGCTGTACACAGGGGACTTAATCTACCTAATGCTTGCCTTAATTCTGTGACATTTTGAAATGCCGAGGAGGACGAATGATTAAAACAAAATTGTAGGGTGGTACGTAGCATCAATGTTAACTTGTTTATTCATCACGGGACTAAATTGTGGCTCTTGAATTATTGGATACTACAAAGCGATGCATTCCCGCCAGATGTATTTCAAAACACGATTGTTTCATCACAACAAGGAGGTGAATAAATACAGAATTGATGGACATAGATTGATAACAATCGTACAGAGAACTCTTGGCCTTGTAAGAAGGAGAACTTTTCAGTGGAATGACCATATAATTATGTCAAAATCCGATAGCAGCCGGTCTTGCCAAAATAGAACTCCGGGACACAGTAGTAGAAAAGAGATGAAAAGGGCTATATAGGAAGTGGGTTAGCAATATCTGAGTGCGGATGGGGGTCAGCGTTGCCACGATCCAAATCCCCATCAGAGACAGCCAGAAAAAGAGGAAGCTGCTAAGACTAGCGTGCTCAGAAGTGCTCTACGATCCGAAGGATTAGCACTTAACACAGGACCCGTGATAAACAGTACATAAGGAAGAACCTATTGTCCGTTGGTTGAACATCAACCAAGATACATAAAATTACATAGACTCTCAGTTCATTTTTCGTGGATATCCATGCAGGCTGGTGAATGTCTTATTTCCTGTTTTAATTACGAAATTAAATGTTCAGGACCAGCCTATATGGGTAATTCTCACAACAGCCGAATCGCATAAGGATTTCCGTATTCAGTTCGCCAGATTTCCATTTTGTATTAACATTAAAATTGTCAAGATTTTCCTCTGAAATGTTAAGGAGGGTTTGTTTCGAACGGTGTAAATCATCACTTGAGTCTTCAAATATCTATGTGAGGATCATGGCTCATATTCTGCGCTGCAGCAGTAATATAAGTAGGACTGGATGTCAGCTCTGAGCAGTTCGGATTCACAATCATATTTGCGTCGATTTTGTCCTGTTTGAAACATAATACTGGTCATCTACAGAGACATAATCTTCCATGTAATGTTGTATGTGTTCTAGAAATGGCAAATACAGCACTACGAATTTCAATCTAGTAAGGGTCATTGCCCAGTTATGACTTTATTAAAATGTTAAATGTTAGGTTCATTTACACATTTTGACGGCATCATGTCGAAACGTCAGAGACACAACATTAATTATTTATTATAATATTATTACTAGTAGCACTTTGATTTGGTAGACCGACCTTCATGTCAAAGTGCCAGAACCATATCGTGGTACGACAGACAAGATGTGAGAGGTGTGAGAAAAAAGAAAAAAAAGAACAATAATATTATGGTCACAAGTTATTGAACGTACCTTATGTTCGAACAACTATGTCAAATTCATTAAGTGACTACTTATTATCTCTTTTGGTTATTATTTTTTTTTTAAGACCAACACGGCAAACTGCATGAAAGAATGTAAAGTATTATCAGATAGAGAACACTTATTATAATCATGACTGATACACTGTCTACATGTTCAGAATCGATAATTTACCTGAACTTTCCCCTTGACGCGAGATCTCCAGCTGGGTTCAGTACAACGTCTCCACTTGTAACAATTATACTGATCCAATGACGATCACATGTCTTGCTGTATAATACGGTCATGAATAAGCTTCATATACATAGGCCCACTTACTCCATAACTCGTCCTAGATACATAGTATTTGTAAATGTATGCATCGTCCAATTGTTGACCAAACCACGTACGATCACTACTGCGTTAGTGATTTTAACAGACATAACCTCAAGAAAGAAATGTGCCAAGCCGCTTGAGCTGATAAAATTGTCGTATGTGATATGTGCCGTAACGATTTTTAAAAATTGTTTTGTTGTAATAACAATGTGTTTGTTCAGTTATGTCATGAATTTGGTATTGGGTGCTCTGGATCTGGTTTTATACAATACTTTGCTCAGGAGCCCAGGCACAGGGTGCTGCAAGGCTCACGAGGGCAGGATTCAGAGGGTTAAAGTACTTTTATTCTGTGTGTGTGTGTGTGTGTGTGTGTGTGTGTGTGTGTGTGTGTGTGTGTGTGTGTGTGTGCGTGTGTGTGTGTGTGTGTGTAACGTCAGTGCATTCTGTTCGCCCGGGCTTTCTGATATTACTCTCTGGATTAAGAAGACCAGTTATTCAATACGACAGTTGCAATACTTGCAACACATTCCGAATCAATAGAGAAAAAATGTGTATGGGCATAAGAGAGCATTTTCTAAACATATGGAAAAGGCATGAAGGCTGGCATGTCCTGAACTTCGTTTGAATTTCGAATCTATGACGCAAGGACATAGAGTCCGACCGAGATCATTTATACACTGTGGCGCACAAAAAGGGGACAAATATGTAAAGACTCATATTTAAGCGGAAAACTATTTCTTTTCCATTTTCAGGTAGGTTGCAGAGCAGACCAGTAGCATTATTTATCTGATACCAAGACGAACTACTGCCAGCATTTTTTGGCGGAAGAGAGGACAAAGATTGTGGAACTGCTTTCTGAACTAAACAAACAAACAAACAAACAAACAAACAAAAGCCCCGCCTGCATATGATCACAAGTTTGGTAGAAAAATAAACAATAATAAAGACCATAGTGGCACAAAGTTCACAATGGGGATGTTTGCTTGTGTTCACACGTCAGTGACCAGTTGGATCAGTCACCCCGCAAGTGGTGAATTTTCTTCCCAGGCTTTCGCGTCGAAATTGACTCTGAACAAGGGTCTGTAACTTTGTTGCAAAAATGCGGTTCCATTTCAAAGTTAACATAATAACAATAATAAAAATAATAATAATAACAAACTTCATATTATTATTTTGAGACAGATTTTGACAGATACAGTTTCCGCAGAATACAAAAATGGTCAAGGGATATGGTAAATGAACTGAATCTAGACTGAGAGTGAGAGTGAGTTTGAGTTGGTTTTACAACTTTCTTTCATGTGATATATTCCTGGTGGTTGGGTCTTTCATGAGGTGGATAGAATGTACCATTATAAGACTATATAGCACTTTTCCTCTGTTCTGGAGATTAAACTAACAATCTATATTCTCCATTGGTGCAATATAGGCCATTGATTTGACTGGTTGTCTTCCCGTTTCTGCTGCGCTTGTCGCAAAGCATCAACCAGTCTTAGCACAATTATATGTCTCTTGACCAGTCGAAATGAGACATAAGTCGCTGGATTAGAACCCAGAAATCGGGCTTTGAAAGTGATGAGGCGGTCAGACATCGATTTTTTTTTTTTCATAAATCAAAAGTGCATTCATTTCTGAACAAGAAAATATCGGTCTTACGCTCGATTTATAAATATTTCTTAATTATAATCGGGGTTTTGTGAGTTGGGTATGTAGATTTATGCGTTCGACCGTTCATTTAAATTCGATTTTTTTTTTTTAACGATTTTTGCGTGAATTTACACAATATAAATCATATGAACTTTTGCCATATGGAATACTTTGTTTGATGACTTTGGACTATGTGGACGTGATTTATGTGAATTTAGGTCATATAAATATGAATCACACCATACGAGACCACAGATATTGCCTATATCGGGTAGCCATTACCTCTGTGAATACGTTAATGACTACAGGGAACTATTTATGTCACTACAAACCTCAAGACTTTTTGTCTGATCATCTAGAATGATCGACAATGAGCCTTTCTGGTTAAAACATTTTCAGACCATAGTATGTCTTGATGGATCTGGTAATTATGTATTATCCTTCGTGCTGGTCACCTCCCACACAATTTGTCCTCAGTTGCCATATTGAGTGCCGCTGTCTCCTCTCCTGTCTTTGAAAATAAGGGTATTTCCTTATGTAAACAATCACCTATTCTATTCCCTTGCCAGGCGGAAGAGTTCAACAGTTATACACGACAGTGTTCATAAATCACTGAGTTACACAGTAGGGCTCGCTGTTAAGTAAGTTGAAACATAACGGTTAATACCTTTACTGTATCTTATTACACACATTTTTCAGTGACTCAATTGTGTCCCGCCTCCTTGGATAGGAAAGTCCGATGTCTAGCCTTCTCGGATAAGAGTGAATAAATTTCGGAGGTCCCCAGTGAACTTAACTCATCTTAAACAGCTCTTGATCGATGAACAATTATATAGACGGAGCACAGGCATCCGGGCAGAAAGTCCAAATTTCTTCTTACAAAACGTTTTCTCACCCAAACTAAGCACACGCTCGTCAAGTCACTTCTACGTTCATAGGATTGAAAGGCTGCAGAGCAAAACGAAAAAAAAAAAGTGCATGTAACTTAAGATATGGTCTTAGTGCAGGTGCAAATAATATATAAATACTCTGCGCCACGTTCAGTGCTATATTAAGCGCAATTAATATCTGATTGTTTTTCATAAGCCTTTCAATCCTAAGAAAGTACGATTATCTTGCGTGTCGAGGCTGCCTGATTTTGTTCAGAATTTTTGTAGATAGAAATTTGGAATTTGGGAATTTTTGGCCCGGACAGCGGCACTTCGCCTACTCTTCATCGATTTGAACTGCCATGGGTTTTTAATGTGACTATTCGCCCTTATCCTAGAAGGCTAGACATCGGACTGTAGGTAGGTAGGTAGGTAGGTAGGTAGGTAGGTAGGTAGGTAGGTAGGTAGGTAGGTAGGTAGGTAGGTAGGTAGGTGGGTGGGTATGCAGATAGGTAGGTCTGCCTGTATGTCTGTCTGTCTGTCTGTCTAGTTGTCTGTCTACTCAGATACTGGAGAAAGCAGACATAGGTCCCACACTCAACTTATTTTCGATTGAAATTCCCAATGTACGCAAGTAGCACTAACAATAATTATAACATTTTATTTGCCACTCTTCCAAGTGAATGCAGATATGTCCTGTTTCAACACACTGTGTTAAAAGATAAATTTTATTACCTGTGGTATCCGTATCTTCTTTTTATACTTAACAAAGTGTGTTTCTGTTATCATATCTTCACTGACTGACTTGCTGTCAGAGATGATGAATCTCTTTATGTTTGTCTATTTGTTTCTGCTGCCTTCCCTCCTTCCGTTCTTAATTCTTTCTTTCCCCTTCCGTTCCGTCCATTCGTTATATATCTTTCTTTCTTTCCCTCCTTCCTTCTTGGTCACTTCCTTCATTTCCCCCTTTCCTTTCTCCCTCACTTTTTGCCCGTGATTATGAGATCGTTGAAGGGTTAGCTCAGGCATATCCAAAGTCCGGCCTGCGGACCCAATACGGCCTGGGTGCAAATTTATCATCCTGCTCGCAGGCTAGTCGTAATATTAAATCAATTCAGACCAATTATTATTATTTTTTTTTTTCAAGCAAGACTGTTTACTGCAGTCGAGATCCTAATGTCATCCTTCATATTAGTGCGGGCAAGTTATTGTTGGATTATCATTTGCAATACAAAATTTCATAAATTGATTCATTGATTATTCTAATATTAATTTATAGTTTAAAGACTCAGTGTTCGGCTCCCACACATTTTCAACCTATAAAAACCTGGTCATCGTCTAATCTCAAAAAGTTTTGGACACCCCTGGGTTAGCTGATGCCGTTCAGAATCAGACTGGACCATTATGTTCCCATTTCCTGCAGCTTCAATGGCTCTGCGAAGCTTTGATCTGTCCACACTTTGATGTTGCAAGCCCATCTTTCTCTCGCCCGTCTTCTCCTTGTGCAATGCAATCGCTATCACCGGGATCTGAGCATTTTCTCTGTTTCGTCCACCGTACAAGCTACATGAAAAATCGTCAGAAAAAGCAGGGAGAGCTTTTGAGAGATTGACGAAAATAATAGTGAATAAGGATGTCCAAAAGAGACGTTTGAAGTAGCGAAATTGCCTGTACATTTAGTGAAAATAGACTTTAATTACCGACTTGCTTAAAAACAAGTGGAGGGGGAGGGGGGAGTTTCACATTCTTTTAACATGTTTGATTTTTCCTACTGTTTCTCATAATGTAAAGCTACAATGATATAGTTAGATGGAAACCGTGTTCTTCACTTACTTATTTGGGACATAGACCTTCCATGTAAACTGTATTTTGTTGTTGTTGTTGTTGTTGTTGTTGTTGTTGTTTTAAATCCACTTGCAACGTGGCACCACTATATAAAAACTGTCGCTCATTTACACATTTGCGACATAGCACTTTTTTAAAATAAAAAAAAGGGGGGGGGAGGAAGAAAGAAGCCTGTATTGTTCATTTACACATTTGCAACATGATACATTTATAAATTAGTAAGTAAATAAATAAATAATATGTAGATTGATTAATTATTAATTCATTCATTCATTTACACATTTGTGGCATGACAATATCCAAGCCATGCTGCTTATTATTTCATTTGCTCCCATACTTTTCCTCTACTTGTGTAATATTGTCTGTTTGTAATTCATAGATCCAAGCCGTTTGAAAATGATCGAGCTTTATAGAAAGACGTAATAAGCCACTCACAAGCTGAATGTTTCTACGATATTAATATTGTTGGGTGATGTTTCACATTATTGACATCAGCGCTCGGGTTACCAAAAACCTTTACTGCTGCAATAATTTACTTTGTGTTCATGTTTTGTTTGGTTGTGTGAATGTGTGTGTCACGTGTACAGACATTTGTGCAGGCAGGTGTTGATCTAAAATAGGCAGAGTCGTCACAACTGGGACACTTTAAGTTGCACTGGGCTTAGCCCGAAACCACAAGCGGGGTAACGAATATCAGGTTGCCCCCCGGGGCGCGGCCGTGGTGAGAAATTTAGCTGATTTATAGGGCTGTTTTTAAACCAATATTATTATTCATCCTTTGTGATAAGCAAGCAAGAATCTACTTTGTTCGACAGTACTAGGTTTACGTAGTTGTAATGTAAAAAAAAAAAAAAATCTTCTGTCTGCGGCTTGAAATTGAGTTTTTTGTTTGTTTGTTTGTTTGTTTGTTTGTTTTTTAAGTCATATAGAGTGCTTTTGAATGGTAGTTTTAATTACTTCTAAAAAAATCAATCACGATTCAGATCTAAAATTAATTTGTTGACATTATAAACAACACCTTTAACCATATTAGATGCATACCGATTCAATATCTGCTTCACCGAAAATAATACCTCCATAAAAAATATTCATTCTCATGATATTTTTACCCATCCAAGACTTGATACTCAATTGCCCAATGAATTTCTTCACACGATTGTTATTATTATTACTATTATTATTATTAATATTACGTAAACTAAGAAAACAAGTACATATTATTATATAGTTACTTCTATAAGATGGCTGTCAGGATAAGAATATAACCAGCTATTGAAAAAAGTGTGAAGGTGAGGAATGTTTCCATAGAGAAAGTTTGGTCTGTTAAATCTAATGTTTAAATACATGTACTTTCATGCTTGCTCGGAGGAAATTTCTGTTTATCTCTAAGGAAATTTTTCGAGTCAAATTTTCACAATCTATATTAATTTTTTAATGGTTGAAATGCTTGAAACAGATTGGAGAAGGATTTTTCTTTTCCCTCGCACCAAAATGCGGCCTGCCTGAAGGTGCACAAGGCAAGAACGGTAACTCCAAACACTTCGTGTTTGGTAATCGATTACCTGATATCAGCAGACTACAATTACTTTGTCAAAACAAAACAAAACTACAACAACAACAACCACAACAAATAAACAAACAAACACGTTAATGGTCTGTCTTGGTGCGAGCGGAGCTCTGGTGCCTCTTTCTTAACTAAAGCTCTTTCTGTTCCTTTATATACTGGCGTCTTGTACATTTCCTGTTGTCTAGTGGCTGATGCAATTTCAAATTCTGTTGCCAGTTGTACATCAACATAACTCTTGTGATGTTCCATTATGCGATTCTTTGTCTGTATTGTTATGCTTTGTTGGTCGTCCCTTTTGACGGGCGTGCGCACAAGAGCTCAATGTTTTCGTGAGACCAGAACTTTCTCTAAGACAAATGGTTGTCCCTTTGTTTTGCCGCTCGGTATTCTTTGATAAGGAACAGACTCTAGTTTTCTTTTAAATGACAGAAGTAAGCAGCTTCTCCTTCATCATTTATCAAAGGACCGTTTTGAGGATGTTATGATTGTCCATGACTTGCGATGCATAGTTGTTTGATGTATGGCCATGTCGCACATCCACTTCCTGAAGTTAAAGGTTTAAAAAATCGGAGTGTCTATTTGGGCCTAGCATTGCAATGAGAAAGCATAGGCAAATAAAAAAGTTGCACCACAAAGTAAAGGCGAAACAATTTTGTGGTGGCTCGCACATGGGAGCGTCTGTTCGCAGTGGGGGGGGGGGGGAGAAGTGGTTGGGGTAGCTTCCCCTCCCGACACGTTGCATAACTAACTGGAAAAAATAACTTTCTTACGTGCGGATAGAGAGAAAGAGGCGCATCAATTGGCCCAAATAGACTCTAGGGACTAGCTGGGCCACTGGCCTAAATAGATGGCGCCTTAGAAAACTTGGAGGGCGTTGATGAATCAACAAGATAGAAAGAACAGAATAAAGCACTTTGACACATATATCCACTGGTAAAAGTGTTCTCTCCATCTGAGTTATTGTAAAATTAATATTTCTTCAGCTCTCTCTGCGCCATCCATCTCTGTTACAATTTCAATCTCTGCCCTGTTCCATCTCCTTGTGACACTCCAATCTCAGATGTAGACCATGAGAAAATACGGAATAGCTTGAGGTGTTTTTGAACTATCAATAGTAGACTATTTCTCACTTCTGTCATGAGCTAATTCGCTGTCTGTATGCGTTTTGTCTCTGCTTGACATTTAAATAAGCGCTAAGTTTGGTAGTATATTCTTAGAGTGAGTCCCTTCTTTTTGTTTTTTTCTTATATCAACAGTGAAGAAAAATGAATGTCCTTTTCACAGACTCACGTAAACTTTTTTTTATTATTTTGTACATTTTCTTTGTTTCTGAATCATACCCCCCTCCCCTCCCTTCCGCCCCTGCCCCTCCCATCCCACAGATTATGCACAGTTCCTTCAAAATAGCCCTGTGTATGTCCGATGAATGTTTTTTCCATAGTAACACAAGCGAAAGCTGTCCAACACTCATTCGTTTGGGTCCAGTTTAAAAAAAAGCTGTCTTAAAAAAGGGCATTGCTAAAAGTTGTGATATTCATCCCTTTACAGCTTCAAACGTAATGGTGAATCAGATATGGAATTTAAATGATTGAGAGTTTAAATGCAGCACCCCGCAATAATACAAAAATTGAAGTGTCTCCATACCTGAAATTTGAGATATAATTAAGAACTGGACTAATTAGAGGCAAAAATACAGGTGTCTATGCATAGTTGTCAGACATTTATACCACCCACATCACCAATCATAGAGACCTCAGATTTTCACAGATTTAAAGAAATTGAACTAAACTTTCGAATGCACTCCTAAAACTGGACGGAGATTAATTAGAATCAGACTTATAAGGCCTTAAAGTTGGTCAATTTCTGGGTTATCGAAAGAATTCGCCTGTACGTGTCCGTCCCGCTGAAGGCGGGGAGGGCGATTAATTGCCTTGCAGTACATAACCGCTGCTAGAACTAAAAAATCAACAATTTCAGGCGTTTTGTGACGTCGTGGGGAACTTCTGAATGATTTCTCAGGCTCTCCGTGGTTATCTCCCTGTCTGAAAGAAGCGAATATCCTCGGCCTGATACGTCACGCAATTTGGTGACACACTTCTCCGTCAATTTGCACTGACAGAGGGGGTTGGAACATTTGTCCGTGCCACTTCAAACGTCAGCTTGTGCGGTCTCTGGTCATGTTTGTCGATCATCGGTGCCTCTATGCGCAGTTCTACTCACTCAAATAATAAAGCAATGATTCTTCATAATAAATTGCTGCATTTCATCTTGCTTCTGCTTTTCTTATTTATTTATTTATTTATTTGTTTGTTTGTTTATTTATAATTTATTTATTTATTTACTTATTTATTTATTTATTTATTTTATTACTTATTTATTTATTTATTTATTTATCTATATTAAAAGTCGTGTTTATTTCTTTGTGATTTTTTTTCCGCTGTAAATTATCGGCGGAATCTTGACAGATGTTGATGACATGTTGTCTCTTGTAGTTCATACTTCATAATGAAAAGAAATTTAATATCCATTGTGATTTTAGGACAGTATGCTATACATAGTATGATGCCTTGTATAAAGTAGAAAAGGAAAATTCTAGATGGCGGAGATCCAACCTGAACAATGTATAAATTAACAGAATCCAAGAAGCTGCTGTTCGTATGACATCAGAAATAATATAAGGTTTGTAGTTCCCATTAGAAACAAACATTTTTGTCTTCCGTGGATAATTCTCAGTAGAACAAGACATCATAAAGTTCTCGTGTCTGTGTAGACAGGTCATGACCCAGGTGTTCTAGCGGTGCTCTGAAGACGAGACTGTATAGTTGATGCCCTCTCACGCCTGGGTAAATCTAATTCCCAGGTCCATTCTATCTATCTATCTATCTATCTATCTATCTATCTATCTATCTATCTATCTATCTATCTATCTATCTATCT
>JBCAUA010069495.1:0-11064 GCA_038406235.1 Peronia verruculata
TTGTATTGATAATCACACCTTGCATTTATCATTGAATTAAAGCTTTTATTTTTGTAGTCATCGGAATCATCGCATTAATGTATCCACATTTTGCAAACCAGAAGGATTCAAAGCTCCCATATTATTTACAACTTGTTGAAAAAATTATATTAATGATCACATCTCGCAGCGTTTGAAAATATTGAATAAAAGTTTTCATTTTTACGATCATCTCGCATATTTCATTACGGCTGACATTTCGCAGCTTAAATTAAGAATTGTATTAAAGCTCTTCCTTTCCAAGTTGCTGGAAAAATTGCATTAATGATCACATTTCTCAGCACTGGAAAATATTGTATTAAAGCTTTTATTTTTATAGTCATCGGAATCATCGCATTAATGTATCCACATTTTGCAACCCAGAAGGAAAATTGTATCAAAGCTCTCATATTATTTACAACTTGTTGAAAAAATTACATTGATTATCACATCTCGCAGCATTTGAAAATATTGAATAAAAGCTTTTATTTTTACAATCATCTCATTTCATTACTGCTGATATTTCGCAGCTTAAATTAAGAATTGTATTAAAACGCTTGCTTTCCAAGTTGTCGGAAAATTGCATTAATGATCACATTTCGCAGCACTAGAAAATATTGTATTAAAGCTTTTATTTTTATAGTCATCAGAAAAAATCGCATTAATGCCCACTTTTCGCAACTCGTAAGAAAAGCTGTGTCAAAGCTCTTGTTTTTACGATTTGCCAAAAAAATTAAGTTATTGATCACAGCATTCGAAAATACTGAATTAAAGCTTTGGTTTTTTTTATAATCATCGCGTTGTATTAAAGCTCTTCCTTTCCAAGATGTCGGAAAAATTACATTTACGATAACATTTCGCAGTGTTGGAAATATTGAATTATTGCTTCGGTTTTTTAGAGTTATCGGAAAAATCGCATTAATGTCCATTTTTCACAACTTGTAAGAAACGCATCAAAGCTCTCATTTTTACGATTTATAGAAAAAATTACTGTAATGATCACATGTCGCAGCCTTTAAAATATATTGAATTAAAGTTTTTATTTTTATAGTCATCAAAAAAATTTTATGAATGCTGACATTTCGCATTTTGAATGAAAAGCTGTATCAAAGCTCTTCCTTTCCAAGTTGTCGGAAAAATTGTATTAGAGATTTCCCAACACTGGAAAATGTGGTAAAATGTTTATTTTTTATTTTTTTATTTCATAGTCGGTTTCTATGTACATAAACCCGGAAAAAGCTTATTGTCTTTGATGTTATTTTAAAAAATGTGATAATAATTGAATAATAAACTTGCAAGGCTGCTTGATTCGAATTGTACGTTCGATAGTATGAAGCGTTCAAAATACATTTTTTTTTTCTTAGTAACATTCAGTTTGATCAACAAAAATATCAACATCGTCGAGTTGCGCACGCTTTGTCAAACACTTTAAGTCCCAGGACTACATTAAAAAAATCTCCTGTGGAGGCCATGGGTTTTCTTTTAGTGTGTATATATATATATACAATAGAAAGCTATGTTTTTAAATATCCTGTTCTTTCAGGGCCAGTTGGTTATAATGTATGCGCTGTTGATTCGATTTATCGCTTATAGATAGTCTGAAACCTTTTCTTGAAACAACAAAATAAACAAAGGAAAATGTTAACCAAATAGGACAGAAAAAGCGAGGGGGGAGCCAGAATGAGAGAGAGAAAGAGGAGGGGGAGGAGGATATAAAGTCTAGAATCCAGTGGTGACCTGTCCAGATCTAGATCTAGATCTAGAACAAAACATTTGTATTACATGTAGATCTACTCGTAGCGTACGTTATAAGAGCTAGAACTATATCTAATACATTGTAATTAAATGGTCTGCCCATTATGGGATCTCGAAATGACACAGCAACTGATCAAAGACAAAATGCGCTCTGTTGAATCTTGAAAAGCGCACAGCACGAGAGCACAGCTGATAGTGATACGTCCACGTAAACGTTCTGTAAACACAAACTCAAATTGCACCGTGAACGTAAGGAGGTCTATTTTAAGACCACCTGTGAATTTTATAAATAGCTAACGTCTCTGTCTTTCCAGCGACGGTAATCGCAAACTCCCTATTGTATCACTATCAGGGCCAAGTCAACCCTTCAAATTTTGTCTCACGTACTACTGCTACCATTTTAACGAATTGTATCGTGTGGAGTTAAGTGACTTTTCTATGAAAACAAACTTTGTCCTGAACTGCGTGATTACTTTTCATGGATTTGACACTTGAGGCAATATGACAGTCAAAGCTCGGCGTGTACCGTATATTTAATGTGGGTGAAATAGAGATGAAAAATGTTGCTGTGTTTTGGGGTTTTTTTTTCTTCTTTTTTTGCTATAAAATTTTTTCTTTTTTTAAATTATGATCCCTTACCTGACCCCATCCAGTTCTTCCATATGGTGAAGAGATCATGAACGGCTCTGCCATGCCTGCTGTGTACAGATTTGTGCGGCCGTTGGGAAATGGAATGCCATTGTCTGATGTGTATATTATCAAAGTGTTTTCCATACGACCAGCACGCTGAAGCTGGTCCAAAATCAGGGAGATGCCTGGAGATATATATATATAATATATATATAAAAAAACAGAATGGCTAAAATGGGCGCTGAAGTTTACATGACTAAAGACCTCAAGTTTACAGTACTTGCCGACTAACTAAACGTTAATGAGTCCAAATAGCAAAAACAAATAAAGAGTAGAATAAATGACAGAAATAATCCACCTCGTCGACAGGAGATCCATAATCCAAACTTGTACTTGGCCAAACATATCACTCTGTTAAGTGAAAGAAATTGAGGATCACAAATCCAAAGAAAAAGGTGTGAAAGTGACAAAATTTCATTCCATCACCGGTGACCCACAGTCAACCACAAGTATTTGGAACAGATCAGGGAATCAAAAAAGTGTTTGAGTAGTACGTGATTCAAATTAGGAGTGAATTGGCACAACAGAGTGAAAAAAAAAAGAAAAAAGAACTCTCCCAGGTTAAATATGAATCTCTCTCACCTTGATCCATTCTCCCAATTGTTGTGTATTGTGCCGAGATGTCTTTTCTGGCAGCTGGTGTGTCTTGCACAAAATAAGGCACCACTACAGTACTGGGATCATAATACCGTGGTTTGTAGTCTGGGATGTAACCCATTCCCGGTTCTGAGTTGCCAAACTTTTCACAGAACTCTCCATACTGCGGATGCGTACTCCCGCAGCGGTGGGGGTCATGGAAGCCAACGTATAAGAAGAATGGTTGACTGGAGATAATACAAAAGAGTAATTATTTCAAGAGTCTGAGCACAAAATAGACAAATTCAGTTCTCCTATTTTGAGAAGAAAAGCATGAGTTCAAAACCCCAATGGTTTATTAAGAATAGATCAGACCTATTGCAATTTTTCCAAGAACTGCTTACATCAGGTAGTATAACTCATATCATGTCACACACTTTTTGAAATTTCAAAATGGCATTTTTCAGATTATACATTTATCCTCTTCAGTTCTTTATTTTTTTTTTTTTTTTCACAATGAACTATTTCTGCATTTCAAACATTAACAGGCACCTGGCATACAACTCCACCATCATTTTCATTGGACTGAACAATGCTGGCCTGTTCAGAAAAGCATAGAAACCGTCCATTACTCCAGTATTTCATTGAAATTGCTGTGATTCAGAGTACATCTACCATTAACTCCATCACACTTAACAACTTCAGTCATCTAATAAAAACCATACATGTTTTTCAAATTTAAGGTACCGAAATTAACTCAAATACAATTAATCTTTTAGTTTTACTAAGTACCTGTCAACACATACATGTACATATAATTTGCTTCAGTACCCATAATTTTCTGTTTGAAAACTGCCACTAAAGCTAAGATTTGAACTATTTATCATTGTTAATCATTAGTCCATATAGATCTAGATCTAGACCATATTTTGGCAACAAGGTTCATCTCTGTCATACATGACAAAGAGTAACTGTCAAATCTAAGCAAATTTATTAGAGCCAATCAATTTTCATCACAATCAATTCTGAAATACATGTACCTGAGACTGCAGTTTTGAAGAATTATATTCAAACCTGGGGTATCCTCAATTTAAACTGTTTAGAAAGAAAACTAGACACTCTAAACAATTACAAAGAGGGCATGCACTCCTATTGTGAGTAAATTCCATGATATCTCAATGTACACCACTGAATTATAAGTTGGCAATTGTAACTCTATTGCTGTCAAGGATCCATCATGGTTAATTTGGTATGAGACTTACTAACTAACACTTTGCTCTTAAATTACTTTCAAAATGACATCCAGTATAGTAAGACACCATTCATCTATGCTATAACCCATTCATAAACTACTGAGACTGAATTATGATAATGAGACTGATAAATCTGTCACTCAGGTCATGAGAATTTACGGCTGAGAAGGACATATCGATCATTTGGGTTCAAGGGGACAAAAACTATATTCTGGTGCATGAATTTTCATTTTCATTTCTTGCTCAAAAGTCCAGGGTAGGGGGAATGTGTAGGCCCAGGAGCGTACAATTCAAAGGGATAAAATATGATTTTCACAACATGAATAACCACTGCAGAGACTGATGGGCCCACAATTTGAATAGGTATTGTTTTCAGTGTTAATGAGAGAAATGAAATGAAGCAGAAACACTAATCCCTGTGGCATATCTGTAGTGAGACCCACCAACTTGTTACTTACTCATCAGATGTTTCATTGAAAAACTCTGCAACTTTTTCTTTCATGAAGGTGATATTGCGACCAGCTTGCAGTATCGACACCTGTTCCTCAGTCACCTCATAGTCAAATGGGTACGTGGCTTCAGGACCCACATGTTTTTTTCCCACGATGCCTGTATAATAGACATCATTACAGTGATGAACGGAACAAAATTAAAATTGTGGAATTTCACAAAAAATATAAATGTCCCGACATGACGTTACTATTATTATTACGGGAACCACCTGAATGAAAAACTGTGTTGACAAACAAATTAAACTGTTTTCAACTTGACTCGAACTTCCAATAGGGCAATAATGAATTTCTAAGCCATGCTCATGGCTTAATTCTACTTCTCAAGGGAGATGGAAAGGCCTTGTGGATTGCCCAGTCTGGGATAAAAATATCAATTTTCATTTTTGTTTTATTCATAGAAATTCCTATGATTAAAAAAAATCACTTATGACAGATTTTTTAAAATATAATTTTTTGTGTTGGCGTGATACAGGTCAGAGCAGAAACGCGGAAGTACATGTATTTGGTAATTCATTTGCCCAGTAAAAATGAAGTATTGTCTAAACCAAAAGTGCCCTGCATATTTTCACTTGGAACAAATTGATTCCAACTTGAATTCAAACCGTAAAGCTGCATGTTGCACTAATCACCACCAATCATCCATATAACACATTTTTACCTGCTGAATATAAGCATATATAACACGGTATATAAAAAGGTACCTCTCTTATACTGGTAAAAGACATAACTTTTAAGAGCAAACAAAAGCCCTAAAACGAACTTTTTTTTCAGCAAAGACCTAATTTCAGGACACCCCCCCCCCCCCCTCCTTTCCCCAGGCCGTTGCCATGGCAACCATGGGTGATTTCAAAGGCTTTCCTCTGATTTGAGCATGCCAAAACTAATGGTAATGGTTACAATCATCTGCCCTCAGTGTTTTCCAATATGACTCCCAGGACTCCCCCTCCCCCCCCCCCCCAATACAGGATGTTAATATAACATGTAAGAGGATATGAACAAGAACTCACTGAAGACCCTGCATGTCACACTACTCACACTGGATTACACCTATCAAATAAACTCTTAACTCTTTCTATACAAATAGAAGATGTTATCGATACAGGTTACTACCACTGTACTGATCAATGATAAGCAAGACACTTTCTCTGTGCCCACAGCCTATTCATGAAACTTATTAAGTGCCCTTACAAAAAGTTAACTCTGGTTGCTCTGATTGCTCTAAAACGGTACCTGTTTAACCTCGACCACATAGTTTTCTGTTTCTGCATCATTGCTTTAAATTTTGTAGTGTAAACAGAAGGTGAACACGCCCACCCCTGGAGATATGTCCTATCCATACAACAGCCTTTTGAAGCTAAATTACTTTTTACTAGGAAATGAGAGTGCTTTATTTGGATTTACTCACGCAATTTGAAATAACAACATTGTAATCAGTAATGTCAGCACTGACTTTGATTATCTACTAGAAAATTTGTTATTGTATTATGCCTTCTTGACAACATTCATGCTCCACTGTTTTTTTCTCTTATCTGCTCAAATCAGTATTCCTTAAACATTTACCTGCATTCTGATGTCCAACATGTGCAGATTTTATGATTAATAAGTATAACAATGAACTTATTGAAGACAATACTGTCATCATTTTAGGTACTAGCTTACGGAGTTTCACATAGACTGAGTAATATGCCTGGCACAGAGAGAGTTAACGATAAGCTGCCTGCAAATGGTTCCCATTATAATACAAAACAAACTAATTCTTTCAAAGCTATGCTACCTGCAAGACTTCCATCATGATAGAACAGATTAATTTTATTGTGAATGTTACTTCAGAAATATTCGAGGTACTTATATAATTCAGTACCATGACAGGAAAAAGCTATTCTGTTTTGCCAGATTACAAACACTACACACAGTAGTCTTATTTACCAGTTCTGACACCTGCATCCCTCAGGATTGACGGCAAAGTCTTCAGCTGGTCAAAAGAATTAAAGTGATGGACTGTATTGTGGAGACCGTACATGCCATTCTGATGCTGTGGTAAGCCAGACAAGATAGCAGATCTGATGATGTCAAAACATCATTAACTATAACAAAATTATAAATATGTAGATCTAGATTGATATGATAATGACAAAATAATTATTAATGAAACTGATAAGGACATGATTTAAAAAATTTAATTCATAAATGCAGTTCCAAGAGTGCACATTGCTTATGATTGATATAGATATACACTTTTAGAAAATTCCTTCAACATTAAGGAAACAATCGCTTGATTACATACAGTTACATGTAAATTTTATCAGATTGATGAATTTTAAAAATCTACCAACAACAGAGACCTCAAAAACTGAAATCATTACATAAAAACTTGATGATATATACCTGCTTGGTGAGCAGCTACTAACTGATGTAAATGCGTTGTCAAAAACTACGCTGCGGTCTCCAAGGTACTTCAAACCCGGCGTATGAATGACAGGATTGTCGTAAACTGATGATTCAAACCCAGCATCATCACCTGTCCAAAATGGATAATGCAACAGAATTACATGATGGCATAACAAAGAATATCTTGTCCTCCCACTACTCTATTGCAAATGAATGTTTACTGCTTGCCAGCATGAAATAACAAACCAAAATTTTACAGATTATTCTGAAATGCAAAGCAATCAAAATTACTGCTTTTGTCAAAGGATTTTTCCTGGTTATCCTAAATTTTTGCTTTAGGATATAATATGGATAAATGATTTATTCACTGAAAAGCATACATTGTGCTACTGTCTCCTGAATTTAACTGTCCTCTGGTTTTAATAAAACTGTCCAAACACATCAAATATTCCCCTATTTTGGTGGTCACCACAGACAAAAAAAAAAATAAATAAATAAATAACAGGGGAAATACGACTCCCCAACCTCTCAAAAAAAATACTTGTTACCTAATTACTTTACAGATTTGCTGAAAATTAATTTGTGCCTCCAGCCCAACATAGATATAATATTTGACACCTCATAGTGATGTTCAGACATGTTTTGAAAAAAAAAAAAAAAACATAGGAAAATTTCAAAGAATTCTTACTCTCACAAATCCATAAGCTCTTCTACAATCTTAACTGAGGTATTTTGAGGCTGCCCACACACTGGTTTGTTTACATGCTCTGTACATGGCAGGCAATTCTCAACGAATAATGAGCAATAAGACAAGTCCACATCATATAGACAAAATAATGTGTGAGCCTTCTGTCACGTGACCAACTTCAAAATACCTCATTGTGGACTCCTCTTTCAACAATAAGAAGACCACAATTCAGAAATTTGTGAGAAATTAGATCAGTCTAAACTTTTGTTCTGACAGAGATAACATTGTCGAAAGACTTATGTAAAATGAACTTACCCACAAGCAGCAACACGCTCTGAGGGGAAAGACCACTGACTTGGACGCAAAATCCGATCAGGGGCAATATAATGCAACAAGTTGAGGTAAAGCTGAATCTTCTGTTCCTAAACTGCATGATTCCCTGACCTGTGCGTGTCCCTGAAATTGAGAAAGATGAAGCATTACATTACATATACATGTATCTATTTATTTTCCCTGTGTTACCAAAATAATTAATATAATTTTTAAATGTTGCTTTAACTCATTTACTACTTTGATCACCTTGTTATGCGATCCAGGTCACTTTATGCTTGGCTACTTTGATCGCATTCCCTGCAATCATAACTTTCTGATTTTTTTCATAACACTAGAATATTCTATGGGTGAGATAAATGTATGATCATCACAAAGCCAATTCAATTTCCCGTCATCTCATGCCTGAAAGAGCTCTCTAGCACAAGCAATCAAATTATTACAATTCTGTTTTCCAGATGAAGTAGCTGAAACTGATGTTGTGTTAAATCTTAGAAAATCTTACAAAGCGATCTGACCATTTAAACGTCTCTTGAAAAGGATAGGTTTTTGTGAACAAATGATATTTCATTTTCAAGCAACTCATTATAACAGATGTAATAGTTTTTATTGTAAAGTTATTACATGTATATATACGTAACAATTAATATTTCAGGTCGTGCTGGCAACTGACAAAGTGAAACAGACTTTTTTTTAACACTCATTATGTCCAGCAACCAGCTGGCACATATACACAGACTCTGGCAAATTCTTCATGACATACCAGAAAACTATCACTGGTGGAATATTAGCCCCCCCCCCCCACCCCTGAATGCCAACGGCCATGTTCTGTTTTAGGAATACTTGTCATTACATACTGACACATACAAACATGCAAACAAAACAGAACTAGATCTAATACTAATACAAACAACAACAGAAATAATGAAATTTTTTCTTTCCTTTTAAATTTGAGAAATAAATGATCTAATTCAGATCTTGTGCTGTTCTTGTTTATCTCTGATTTGAATTAGTTATTATTGATATAAAATGTTTCTTAATCATGTGTCTGGCAGCTGAAAACTGACTCTCCTCGACAGTTTAGGATTTTTGATAAGAACAGCAGGGAGTGGTAACTCGTTTGTCTCTTACGAGGTAACAGTTTACATGTATTTCCATGAAGGGTTTTGGATGCTCTACCCTATGCGACCCCACTGAGCAATTTTGAATTTTGACCTTTTTTCGCCTTGAAAGAGTAGGCCTAAATGGCCAGATCTGCTCTGTGGAATCTGCCACATAGAGATCTGAAGATGACTGGTAACAATTCTTCGTCCAACTTATTAAAAAAAAAAAAAAAACACTGTGAACTTCCAGGCAGTAAGTAGGCCTATTTAGATAGTTTTGATGCTGAGGGAATATCGAGTACAAAAATCCCAAAAGTGGTATGGTCACGGTGTTGGTAAGCTTTTCAACCTCCTGTTGTGGTGGTTATCTCAGCTGGTCCTCGACCGTAGTAAAAAATAATAAAACACTAAATTGTGTTTTGAGCAGTCTTTGTCCAGATGAGTAGATCTAGATCTAGATCTAGATCTAGTGAGCTAAAGAGAAGTTCATATTAAAACTAACTTACTAAGTTACTTCGATGAAACTGCTTTTGTCAGTGAATTTGATGCACAGACCTATTCTTGGGTATGCAAAACAACAGCAAAAATGCACCAACTACAGTTAATTAATATTGTTATCACTACTAGAATCTACATTGTAAAGTGTTTTGTTAGACTATCATTATAAAACTCTAATTTTATTACTTCATGTTATATGCAAGGCTAAATTCCATAATTACAATAATTTTACTTTTGTTTATTTAGAAGGGAGACAATAAACCCTAAATTGTTGTCTTGTAGCAAGCATAATCTCAAAATAAAATGTTCCAAAATATTTTATTATTTTATGACGAACTTCCTGTTTCTATGGCAAAATAAAATAAAAGAATTACGTACTTCCTGTTTAGATCTGTAAGTTAGGCATTGCTTTTTCTTAACAAAATAAAACAACCTTCATCTGAAAATTAATATTTTTGGAGTTGGCACTTATTTTTTAATTATTGTTTAGGCTACAAAGAACAATGTCAATCAACCCCATTGTAACATGGGGAAGGGGGAGGGGGGAGGGGGGGAGGTGCGCCCAGCAAGTGAATTGATTGCGAGGTGAGACCGTTGACACTGTCATCATTACAATCTTGTAGTGGCTGGTGTTCACATACTTTTAATTTTTATAATCAAATTCACACTAGGTGATCATGTCACAAATCAGTAGTTTAAAGCCATGGCAACCATAGTTCCATATCAGAGTTGAATTTCCTTCTGGAAGATTCATAGTAACCATATAAGCAATTTAGCAAGATAATTTGTTCAGCACTACCTACTGTAATCATAGAGACTGGAATTGGAGATTTTTTAGGCAAGTGACTGCTACGACATCAGGTGATAGGCTTAAAGAAGGCCAGACAAAATAATTTCCAACGGCATGGGGGGGAAATGGATTTTGCCCCAAAAATGCAAACTTGCACTTTTCGTTTCTTTTAAAAGCACTGCCTTTTCTGCGTATAAAAATGGTATCAAAAAGTCAAGGTCAATTCTGTGTTTGACCCATGGTCATTCAACAGTAGACCTGTCAACCAGAATTTAGCTCCAGCTGGCTGCTATATGCAGTCGTACGAGGGCTGTCCCACGGAAAACCGGAAAATGGCTGTAATTTGAAAACTATTCTATATTTTCACATTCTGTAAACGCACATTCGTACAACAACCATTTCGGAATTTCCCGATGGAGCACCATGAGCATCGCACAAACCAAACATACACAGCAGTTCTCCA
>JBCAUA010069506.1:0-11064 GCA_038406235.1 Peronia verruculata
GGGGGATAGGAAGTGACTCTGTTACTCTAAATAGTAATAAATAGTGATATTCTTAAACAAGACCATAGGATAACTGGTATTTTGTTTGGATAGGGAAGCTGTGAAAAATTACACTTGAAATGTTTAATTATATGTTCGTTTATTGTTTGTTGTATTGTGGGTCTTGTTTTTGTTGCTGTTTTTGTTGTGGTTATTGTTGCTTTTTTGCTGATTATTTGAAGCTGTGAGTAATATACACGACCTCTACCTAAAAATAATTAAGAGATATTGTCATACTGTTACCTAGCAAAGGGTAGAGTATCTCTGTAGTAGCATGTACCTAAGCAGAATAAGGCTGTGATGACCGGTCACTTAAGTGGCTTTTCCTGTTAAAGAGAAAGAGAGAGAGAGAAAGGAAGAAAAAAAGAAAGAGAGAGAGATAGAGAGAGAGAGAGAGAGAGAGAGAGAGAGAGAGAGTCCTGCACTTCTCATGTGATTCTCTTTAAGGAAAACGCGAACTACACAATAGAAACAATTATTGTTGGACTGTAAAAAAAAAAAAAAAATCACTGAAAACCTATCATGCAATAATGTGTATATCTCTCTCCAGTTCAGCGGATTCCTCGATTCTCCTGATGGAACTTGTGTGGAAACTACAGCTCCCCCAGAACTTCAAGCCTTGTTAACCAGGTGCTTGCCAGGTAAACTCATATGATGAAAAATAGATCTTTGTTCCGACCAATTCGATTACCAAATTGCTAATTACTATTGACATTGAAAAAAAAAAAAAAATGCACGGGAGCGGTTACGTTCTATACATCTCTTTCATCCTCCTGGTGGAAGTTATCTCGTACAGGGACCGGTGACAATAATCTTCAGATCTCGTGGTGATAACAAACATCTGTGAATGGTGAATGTTAGCTGTCCAAACACTCAGTGGGGATTTCCAGGTTTTTGCTTAGACGAAGATAAACTATTTTTTCTTTCTTCGTTTTTTATAAATTGTTCACGGACTTTCCTTATTAAAATGAATTCATGTATTAGAATGGTTTGATATTTCGTTAATGTACGTCGGCACCCGTGTAAAACACGGTAATAATGATGAGAATGAGGACAAAAACAAACAAATAAACAACAATACAAAACAAAAACAAAAACGATAATGGAACATGAAAAAGAAGTGACAAGTGAAGGCAAATCACAAGTGGCCACTCTGGGAGCGGCGAGCTGAACAAAAAAAAATAAAAATAAAAAAGCACTCCAAGCAGAACAATATGAAGCCTAACTTATCAGTGAATAAGAGCAGCTACATACTGATTTGGTAGCGATGGGAGCGAAAACAATTTATATCGAATTTTACACCGTTTTACCCTGCTCCGCTTTGAGTGTGGCCAGTCACCGCTTCACTTTTTTTTTTTTTTTTGCACAGCATATTCATTTCATTAACTTCACTCACTCTGTTATCAATGCAGCACGGTATTACTTATTATTATAATATATATAAATTATCATTATTACACATCAGGCGTGCTTGCCGATTTCAGCTACAAATAATGTGTCTTAGACAACGCCTACAATAACACCAATGTCGTTCCCCCGATTTGAAACTGAGCAAAACGTGTTGAGACAGCAATGTCTGACTAACTGTTTATGTTTATTCCTCTACAACTTTCGGTGTGCCTTAGAGACAAAAATCAATATAATTTGGTAATGCAAACTTTTCATGTGCTGTATCAGAAAGAGAGGAGAGAAGAAAAAAAAAAAAAAAAGAGAGAGAGAGAGAGAGAGAGAGAGAGAGAGAGAGAGAGAGGACTGGCACAGAAAATTAGAAAGAGAGAGGGCTCAGACAAAGTGAGCCTTATAGAGAGACGGAGAGTGAGAGAAAGAGAGAGAAAGAGATAAAAAAGAAAAGAGCAAGTGACGGAGACATAGAAAGAATAGCAGCATGTGAAAGGGAGCGAGAGAGAGAAAGAGCGAAAGCCGGAAAATAATATAGGACTTACTCATTTTTGTATAATATACTCCACTGCCATTTTGTTACAAGGGTGTTTTATCTTTTTTGTTTCTCCAAGCCAATGCCAGGAAACTAAGTAATTCCACCGCTATTATTGGCCTCCCTAATGATGGTGTTGAAATTGAAGCCTGGGAGGTTCCTTTGGGAGCCCTTGGTAGGGCAAGGCTGGCCTTTACAACTCAAGATGCCGATCCCGTCCTCATCCTCAGGGAAATGATCTGTAAGTTGCATTTCGTATTTGAATTATTAAGTAAATTATTTTGCACAAGAATCTGAAGCATATCTAACTTTGTGTATAACTGTCAATAGGATGGCCATGTCGAGTATAATTATTATGGTCGAGACGAAATCTACGTACTCTTAGGAGTAACTTCTGTTTTTAAGATGCTTAGCATACTGGGTGAAGAGTATATTGTGGGAAAAAAGAATATCACTGCACTGGCTGTTTTACAGGGGAAGGATATGTTAAACGTCCGTGATCCGTATACTTGTATCATACAGTGCTGACAATCAAATGTAATATGTCACCAGACAAGCATTGTTTGTATATTGTATCATATTTTTACACTCTTCTATATTGTTACAACCGTTTCTGATGTTCTTCACAATGTAAATTATGAAATATTGCCAACCAATAAGCTAACATTCTGCATTAACCTACAATATTAATTAGAAATTAATTTAGTAGGTATGTAGTCTTTAAAATAGATTAACTCGATTAAACAGATCATTTTATAAAAATACAATATAACTGTCAGACCGGTAACTAATAAAACAATTCAAGAAAAATAAATAACACAAAAATCTATAAAGAACATGACAGCGATGGTTCAGATCATTATGGAGTTCAGTAATAAAAGCTGTCTATGAATTATTTATTTTTTTCCAGTGACACCGCCTACTGGCCCTGCTATCATCGATGTCCTGTTGTTCACCAACCAAAAGCTTACCGTTGATGATCCAACTATCTTCGACGAGCCAGCTGTATGTACTCCACAGGCTGCTGTGGGCAAATAACTCACTGTTTAGACTGTTTCTTACTTTAAGATATGACCGATTGTTAAAGACGATTGTAGACGATACAAAAGTTATATTGTATCAAAATAATAATAATGATTAAAAAAAAATAAAAATAAAAATAAAAAATGAAAAATAAAGAAAGAAATTCCTGATTTTTACATTATATATTCACCGATTTTGTAAAAGGCGTATGCTTACAGTAGACTAGACTGATGTAAAATGCACTCCAAACTAGGATTACACTTTCGTGTTGGATACGTCTTAATACTTTGGACTGATTAACATATGGACCGACAGGTTCTGTGAAATTTGGAATCACATTATTATGATACAGTATGATTGGAGTTTTACACATTATTCTTGTCAGGATCCCCTTAAAAGCTGAGTGTGAGAAATATTTTGTTTAAAGGCATGCCATTAAATAATACTATTTTAGTTTCGACGAGGTTTTTCAAAATTCTTATCCCAAAAGTGAAAGAAATCCTTCTTTTTCAAAAGCATAGTCATCTTCTACAACAACACTATCACTCAGATCTGATAATGATTACACTTAAGACAGTCTAGCATCCAAATTATGCAAAACTTGTTGTCAAATAATAGTGCAATTCAGCGAACTACTTTGTTCTGCTGTTTATGTTGTCACGTTCAGTCTGACTTTAAATCATCCACAGTTGCACCACAATCAATTCTACGATGACACCACTGCTCCTGCTACTCCTTTTCTTTCATCCACCACTTTTTCTAATGCCACTACAGTTACTTCTATCAGCACCGCTGCTGATATTATTGCCATAGGAGTTGTTGCCTCTAATACAACACTAACTGTCACCACTACTATTGTGACTATTTCTTTTAAACTGCTACTACTACTACTTTTTCAACCACTAAAACTATGACTACTGCTATTATAGCGACTACTACTTTTTATACAACTACTACAACCACTACTAGTAGTACTACTACCACTAGTGGTATTACTACTATTTTTTAATCTAACTACTACCGCTATTCTTTTCATACTTCTACTACTACTACTACTTTTACCACCACTACTACTACCACCGCTACTATTATTACTACCACTATTATACTATCACTACCACTACTATTATTATTATTACTAATTACCTGCTACTGCTATGTCAGTCTAGCCCTGCCTGAAAACAAAGTACCCACAAAATTATACGTCTTTTTAACAATATACAATTGAATAAATACAAGCAATCTCCAGGCGGAAGATCATCCAATTAGTGATACGGTGTACTTTTGTATCTTATTTAAACCAATCCCCTTCCATTACACACCACCAAATGCCTCAGTAAAGTTCAACATGGCAAATTATTCCCTATTCTATTGAAATAGGCAATGCGTACATAAATCAAAAACATTGCATTTTGTAAACTTATCTTCATTAGCTTTCCTGTGACAGAGGAATATTAAAGCTGCTTTACCCAATTTTGCTTCTATTTTCTCAAAGTGACTTGACCGACCTTGAACTCTTGTCTGTCTCCACATCTAACCTTAACCAACAACGGTTTCTTAGAAAAAAAAAAGTGCTTGAGTAAACAACGAAATTTGTTTTTCGCGCTGATCAGGGGGTGTAGCAGGACACAGCTGTAGTTCACCATTCTTTCCCAAACCGGAAAAGTATCATGGAAGAGTACCAAAAATCCGCACAACGGGTCATGTACTTACTTAATTATCTAGAATGGTGGAGTCATCACAATCAGACGATGTTCCTTCTAATTTATCCCAGTCACTATAGCACTTTTGCAACTGAATGATACATTATCAGACGTGTACTTTACTGGAATACTTTTACCAACAACGAAAAGAAAAATGATAAGGTAGAGGCAATTGTGGCCATGTGGCCGTAATAACCCGAAAGACTATTGAGGCCATGTGGCCGTTTGCGGCCATTTAATCTTATTTAAAAATCTGATGTGATTGACTGTACATTGAAAGTTATATATTTCTTGTTTGATTTTTATTAAATTAGTAGAACTAGATCTAGATCTGTAATACTAGTTATAAAAAATAGTGAAAAAAAAAGTATTGATTATTGTGTTGGTGATTTTACTTTCTTCCTATCAGCTCTGTCCTCATTTGAAAGTTCTGGTCAAATATTTAATTAGCAAACAAACAGCATACTGCCCAATACACTATTTAAAAAAGTTTCAGTTCATTCTTGAAAAGGTCTACAAGTTAATGTCTCTCTCCCTCTTTCTCTTTCTTCCTGAATTATCTTTTTTTAAAACCAGTGGCATTTGAGTAACATCAACGTCACATTCAAAAAATGTCGTCAGCATTACACACGACCTAAATAAAGCTCAGTTGTTTCCCTTTTTTCTTCAGCTACTCATTAAAAAACAACAACTAACAACAACAATATCAAAACAGCAACAACACATACACATATGGCATTAGACAGCAAAATGGTTTCCACACAGTTAAACACTCTGTTCATCACAATGGTCCTATAGTTAGTAGAGACAAAGCAGTAAAGTACAATCACCATTAACGATTTATTTTGTAGTGAGCTACTTAACGATCTACCATTAGCCAAGCGAGGCTGGAATGATAACCCTGACAATTTGATGGCCGTCTATTTCCCACACATCAAATCAACTATCAAGCCGTCTTTTAGTTCGTTTCTTGCCCAAAGCACTTACGTACTCTTATGACTGTAGTACGGTCATTTATTTGTTTCTCTGCCCGACCAAAGATAATGGTAGCCATGTCCGGATATAAAAACCTCTTTCTGTACGAGCATTTCTAGCAGACTGGCTGGATACAGTAAAGCAGTTCACAATCACGGATGTATCGGAAAATGGATGGGCAAATTTATTTTACGTAATTCAAACAGAGTAAATATTGATCACACTATTACCTAACCCTAAAAGTGTTAACCACTGCTGAGACATTCTGTGATGACCAATTATAAAGACATACATAAAAGGTGATTGTTTTTTGCGCAAAGATGACATGAAGATTAATAGGATACCACGTTCTCAATACTGTGTGCGGTTTGGAAAAGTATTTCGATGAAAATAAATGCAATAGGGAGGCGTCTGAGCAGTTTGCCCTTGACACATCATGGTTGAACTCGTATAATAAATAGAGTAAATATGCAGTTGAGTAAATGGGGCCATGCCCTCAATTCCATCGATTTTGTGCAATCGCGAGATGAAAAATTCCTCTAATGCTTTTAAGAAGTGCAGATTCTATTTGCTTCTATCATATTTACGCTTTTCTTTTTAATTTGAAGACAAAAATACCATATTATTTTAATAAATTAAAACCAAGGGTCACCAAAACGTCGTGAATCTATAATAAATATAGACATGTGGTCTTTGGCCCCCGAAAATAGCAATGTCAGTCTACGAGTTATTCTTGGTGATGGCTTGCATAATAGTACTAATTTAAGCATACATGAGACCAATTCCATTAACACCATATGAAGTGCAAGGCCTGAAATAGCCGAGAGAACAACAGTGGGTCTGCCGCCTTCAGTCCAGCTGGGAACTGAGCCAAGCGACACAGAACTTGACCAGCACAATCTCACCCGGGCTTCTCAGTTCAAGCATCCCAGGCGCACTTAGTCTTTTCTAACCCTATGGCCACTTGGTTATTCTATATGTAAGCGTCTATGTTTCGGTGGTTATCTTAACTATTTTCTCGCTTTGGCTACATTGTGAAAAATGCCCGTAAATCTACAGCCAAATCCTGTGAACTTTACTACCATTTTACTGAATATTTTACTGCATTTTTTTTTTCTTTTCTTTTCTTTCTTTCTTTACTTTGCTGGGTGATTTCACATCCCAAGTTTGGCCTACCTTGCTGACTATTTTTGTCGCATTTTATCATTTAACAGCAAGACCATTTTATTATAATTATTATTATTATTATTATTTGCTGTAGTTTTACGCCATAATTCTGGCATTTTTGGGTGTCAAAGTTTAGCCATATTTTTACATGAAAAATACTTACAGTGTACTTTGTTGGATAGTGCAGGCTGCTACATTACATGATTGTGATTGTGTGACTTCGGATGTAAACACAGTTGTGTACTTGCTCTACAGATGGCCATTGGCTTCTCTCAAGAAGAAAGGGAATCATAACTGACACGATCATGATAAATATGAATATACTCGTAACGTTTTCTACAAAAACCCATATAAGATAATTTCTCTCTCCCCCCCCCCCCCCCCCCACACTCGCTTTCCAGCAGTCCTTAATGTCCGTAGGCGAAAAAGAAAGCGTAATTTATCTGAGTGCCCCATGAATGGTTTCTTAATTTCCAGACAACACTACGGCACTTAACACCCGGTCGTTAAAATACCATCTAGCAAATCTGATCTCTCCCAGCTGATTTAAATCAGATGCCCAGATATCGCCTGATTAACCACAGCAAGACGATAATAGCATCTCAATTTCCACGGAACATTGTATTACCTAGCGCACTAATCGTCAAAACATCGGCCGGTGGCAAAGCTTGGGAATCAAAGACTTCCTGATTACCGGCGACAAAGCCAATAATGCATGGCCAAAGTCTACTTTGGTCTGCCCTCTTGCAGAAATCCCGGCCCATTCTGATGGCTCGTTTATTCAGGCGCTCCCGGGGTCCGCCACAGGGTGGAAAGGTAACCATGCTGACAGAGACAGGCAAGCACCAAACTGTCGTTATCGTCAGCACTATCGACATACGGGAGAGAAAGGGCAGGCAGATTTGCTTCCTCTTTCTCCCTTCCCTCTCCTCATTAACTACTTATACGAGGTATCGGTCGCTGCAGAAAGACCGTAACTATCCGAAAGGCGAGAGTACCACTTATCTTTACTATAAATCTGCAACACAATTCATAACAGACTCATGGACTCGAAAACGTCTGAAAGTATCCATATAAAAAACGGTTCACAGATCTGTCTTTCTACTTACAAAAAGCCCAAAAAGCTTATTGTTTGGCGCTAATTTTATAGGGCGATAATAATTGAATAGTGAGCTCGCGAGTGCTTGATCCGAATTGTACGTTCAATAGAATGACGCGTTGAAAACACCAAATACGCTCTATTTGAGTAACATTCAGTTTAATAATTCAAAATACCAGCATCGAGATGCGCACGCTTGTCATACACTACTAGTTGCAGGGTGGTATTGGTATGACCAATAGTTAAATAATCTCCGATAAGGCCGTGTGTTCTCTTCCAGTATTCTTAAAGTGTAGAACCATTGAAGAATTTTCCATCACTTGAGATCAATAGTCTTGTGACTTGTTCTCGTGTTCTGTTGTTCGAGTTTTTCTCTGTAATATTTCAATAACTATGAGGATAGGTTAATCCACTGCTGGTACACAAAAACAAAACAAAAAATAAAAACATAAGAAAACAAAATAAACAAAGCCAAAGTTTCTCGGTGCTTTTGGAAGCAAAGCAAAATAAAACAAAGAAAATATCTATTAGTTTTGTCAAAAGAAATACCGCCGCTATAAGGGAGAGGACATAATCATGTGGTGTGCAAAGTACATGTAAACGTATACACATGTCTAGTCTACGTATACACCAAGACTGGCGCGGCATCCGCTCTTACGCCAGAGAGGAATGATTTTGGTGAATAACTATGGTGTCGTGCTATCCATTCTGGCATTCCACTCCATTTCTCATTTCTCTGCTTTTCTCTTTGTTGAATTCTTATTTGCTGTTGATGCCATTTTCACTTATTTCAATTAGCCCAAGCAACTCTAAGGCCTGTGGTGCTCACACATGAACGAGAAAAGGCTAAAATCGACAAGAACAGGCCAGTGTTGGCCCCAGCGGGATGACGTACTATACTCCCACCCTTCGTATTTTATTTGCCTATGTATGTCATGTCTAGTTCAGGGCCCATGGTGAGGTTAGCTTTTCATCCAGATTACAAGCCACAATTCTTACTCACTCATGAAAGACATGCAACTAGAGCAACAGCAGAGCAAAGCGGCGATCCCGCATCATCTAGATGACTGACCACTCAGTCTTCCTCCTCTTCTTGCCAGTGTATCAATGTCCAGTTCAAGGACCTCGCCTGAACAAGGGTTTTCCAAAGAATCCCTGGTACTTTAAGAACAGACATAGAGTTAAGATAAGACTGGAAAAAAAAAAGTTAGCACCAGCTGGACAATTAACCTCTCTCGCAGTCTTCGTATTCTACTTCCCTGTGTAAACAGTCTTGAGACCAGGAACCCCCAGAACCTGCTCAGGTTAGAGTTTATTCTTGTGTTGTTGTTGTTTTTTTCTCTCACTGTTTACAATCAATGCATGATACTCCAACGTGCAGACACTGAGTTAAACCATAAGAAGGATGTTGCCGTCATCTGGTCTGCAGACCGCTTTCTCTCTTTCCTCTCTCTCTCTCTCCCCCCCCTCTCTCTCTCTCTCTCTTTGTCTCCCACTTTCTCTAACTATGCAATGTTGAGCTCAGGCTTCAGAAGGATTTACTCACGTTCAGGGGTTTTTCATCACTGACTCACAGGTACTCTCCTCACTCCGCACTCCATAGGGCGGTCTGTTGGGAACGTGCTGGCATCGTAGCGAAGTAAACCAAACTGAGATAAACTAGTGGCATCCAACCTTTAAACGTTACTCAATCAGACTGTTTATAGATTACACAGTGGTGTGCGAGGGGGGTGGGAGGTTGGGGGGGGGGAGAGGGAAAGTTAGTTCTTCCTCCCCGGGTCTCAGATTAGAACGTCTCGATGGTAGGACAGGTGAGGAGAGAACACAGCACTTATCGTGGTCTGTCATGGTTACGTGGCAGACCTGCACCAATCACCTGCAAGTTCTGGTACAAAGATAGACCTTTAGAAGATGCCGGTACTGATATCGCAGAATTTTCAGTAATGTTCCGCACGCAGACCGATTAAACAGTTGGTAGAGGAGAAACAAATGAGGAGTTGGTGGGGAAGAGAGAGAGAGAGAGAGAGAGAGAGAGAGAGAGAGAGAGAGAGTGAGAGCAAACAAAAGACGAAGCTTTCAGACTGATGCCGTAACATGAGTTATGGTTTCAATGCATCTCTAGTTTAACAGAATCGGCAATCCCAATCCTACAGGTATCTTAAAGTTTTTTCGGAACGCTTCAGCCAATAGCACGACCTCCCATTGATGGAAAGTGGACCAAGGCGTCTAAAGTTTAGTAGCAAATTTAACACAGCCCAATATAAGCAGAAGGAATAGAGTACCGACCCTGCAGGCGTTTTGAATGTTCAGCAAATGCATTAGCTGGTGCGACGATTACGTATCACCAACTCAGTTCTTTGTTTGCTCTATCTCCAGTTTTTGGGCTATTTTAAATGTTATATATGTCACGAAAGAGGGATAGTAGATCTACCATATAATGTAATTATTAAAATTTTCATCAGTCACTCGCACAAACAGGTAGGTTTTGAAAATAATTTTGTTCCATTTCTTACGTGCAAAAACAGTTGGGAAACATAAAACATCAAATTTCTCAAAATGCGAAAAATGGATATAGAGCATCAGAGAACTGAGCTCACGATACAGATGGTAGAAAAACTAGAGCTTATCACGTGGAGAAAAGATGATAAGGTAAAAACAGTAATACTTATGGCCAGTTCCAAGTACTGTATGAAGGAGACAGTTGTGGACAGGGCTTGTTATACAAATGTCTCGAATTCTCAGGAATATGGCATCTGGTGGAAGGATTACGCAGACAATTTATTTAACAAAATGTAAACAAGAGCATATTACACGAGGAAAGCTGGTATTGTCGCATGACTAAATTGCTTATGTACCCAAAACCTTGGTATCGAACTGAAAGCAAGAGAGCAGAAAAGTGTCTCTGGAGTCAAAGGTACGTTTTGGCGAGTCTTTTGCTCTTTTGCTCTCCTCAAGTGCGAGTTCTTTAATTTTGTAAAAATGTGTTCTGGTGCCTAACAGTTTTTAGTTTGGAACAAGGGCAGACCGGAAATTACTGTTGGGTTTCATTTATTTAACAACAACAACAACAACAACAACAACAACAACAACAACAACAACAACAACAACAACAACAACAACAACAA
>JBCAUA010069517.1:0-11063 GCA_038406235.1 Peronia verruculata
GGTCAACCTACTCTGCTGGTGTTTCTGCCCGGCTCAAACTGAAAACAGGACTTGCTTTCCAACAAAAACAGACTTGGCCCGTCGGTCACAACTGTTGTTGGGCCTCCGGGTAGCACTTGGGGAGGGGGGGTGGCAGGTCAACCTTTGCTTGACCACCCTCCCGACACCTTAGAATGGACATATCAACTTTTTGATACAATTTCAGGACGCACCCCCCCCCCCTTAAATAGTGAAACATGGGGAAGTTGCAAATTTCTCAACAGTTATATCAATTAAATTATAATTCAGTAAAGATTATTATGACACTTTGTCAGTTATTGGTGTGTCTTCTTACAAACATGTTGATGCTTTCTTCACAATATCTCATATATCTCATAACATTATTTGCAGAAACCTCGCATACATCTTCCATATAGTTCTAAATTCCATCATTTCTTCTCATCATACTTTTGAAACTTTCTTCAGTAGTATGAATTAACTTTTACATGAACAGGCAGTTTGTAAATAATTTGACAGAATGTTCAAACAGCATCCCTTTCAGCTGTGTTGTACCATTTGCCTGACAAAGGATTTCAGTGTCTCCATTTTTGTTTTTAGGCCTATATCAGTCAGATGCACTTGAAATTTAATGTTGCTAACCTTTTCAGCAAACCTCCATCCTCAAATGCCACAATTCTTTACAGTTCTGACTTTCAAAAGTTATCAGAAAATCATTGGGTCATTGTACATGATGATGAAGCAGAGAAGTCAGCCCACTGCATCAGTATGGCAGGACTGGGACAAGCCATCAAACAGGGACATTACCATCACAACTATAAAACTAGGCTGGATCTAAATCTTTATTGCATCATCTGCTGTGAATAGTTCATGACAAATAAGAGTATAAAAAATGTAGTTTATGAGATACTTTTTTCCAGTGGCTCTTGTAGATCTAAGTGCATGTATTATTGTCCATTTTAAGTATGACTGTATGTAGAACTAGATCTACCCTGTAGTCGATAAAATGTACTAGACCAAGGTCTTTGGCATTTTGCAATGCTTTTTAATAATTATCTTTAGTCTTGTAAAAACTCAACCCTACAAATAAATGCGCACAAGAGCTTCAAAAAAGGGGGGGGGGTATTTCGCTAAAAAAATGCGATTTTTGCACGTGTTTTCTCTTAAAAGTACTGCTCTTTTCTGAGTGCAAAAAGGGTTAAAAAAAAGGGTCCATAACTCCATTCTAAAGTGTTTGACCAATGGCCAGTCAACGATAGACCTATTGTTTTGTCATTCAGGACGTTTTGTTCCACCTGGCTGCTACATGAGGCCGTAGATCATCGCGATTTGATTAGGCCTATACATATAGGAAATGATTCCGAAAACCACTTGACTATTATAATTTATCTCTTCCACAAATATCACGAGTTCCAGAGCCAGGGGTGGACATTGGATGACCACTATGAGACGAGAAAAACTGCGTTATAAAATGACTTTTCCCGTCTTATAAATAGAGCAATTTTGCTTTCTTTCTGCTAATAGCTCAGTTGTCGATTATATGTCACAGTGAAGGTCAAAACTCTCTTGGTTGCACTCAAAATTGATATGGGGGACACACAGAGACCCTCACTAACCTAGAAATGGCTCTTATAATGATGGGGGGTAGTGAGCAAAATTCGATACAAAGATACGCCCAGAGAACCAAAAAACGGCTACAAGAGACACGTAAGTCATGGAAAGAGGGCTAGTATGTAAAAGCAAAAGGCTGTTCCGAGGCTGAAAGCCGAACACAAAACACTTCATGTCAATTTTTCGTTGAAGAAAAATGTAAACGCGTTTTTCTCAAAACCCAGCTTATAGACAGTCTGTTTGCTATCTCTTTTTTTGTTTCGAAACCGATTCAAAGTACATTTGGTATACGTCATTGGCACTACAAAACCTCAAGACATAGATATGTGGGTTAAATTCGGTTGGTATGTTTTAGAGGAAAATTGGTTTCTCGTTTGAAAAAATGGCGAAGTTTGACTTTTCGCTATATGGCATTTTCAAACATTAACAGAAAATTTTCTATTGCAGGGCAAGGGCTGAAGATATGTAACCTTTCAGATCTTATATCTAGATCCTGACGGTCAGGCATCAATTTAAGATCTATTTTCAGCACTAATGGGGATTCTGATATGATACTATTTGATATAATTTACTGATCTTTCATCGCAATATGACCAGCTTTACATAAAAAAGAAAAAAAGCAATCCATGCATGATATTGTTTGCAACCATATTAGGCCTACCTTGAATTGTCGTGTTGCGATCATCTAGAACTAGGCTGCTTTAGATCTAGATCTAGAAATCTAGATGTTGGTTTCGCACACTGTTTGTCACAAGGTCAGGAAACAAGACGGATAGAATTAACTTGCAAATATCATTCCGTTATACAGATGCTGTAAGGTATTGACTTTTACTCAATATATAGACCTAGCCTTTGAAGTTGGGCATAAGACGTATAAGTACGCTTGGAACGTCTTGAAAAACGCTTAATGTCGAAATAGACGTTCAAATCTAACACTCGGTTTTAGTAACCCTATACTTCGGGCACCTTTTCAACGACAAAATGTTCCCCGTATAGAATACACCTAATGTAATTAGATCCACTATCACGAATCATTCAGGATCACGCCCAGGTATATGTGTAATTGCTCTGCGAACCTTAATCGTTGTCTGGAGACCACACCAATCTGTTCAAGAAGATATTGTGAGGTTAGACTTGCAATAATTTCAAAGCCTGGCTTCAGCAGTGACATTGCACAACCTCTGTGCATAAACTGCATAAACATATCACTAAAGGACTGAGGAAATCTGTACAGTAAGACAATAAGTTAACAACTTTAATTTATACTCAGTATTTTAATGTACATCACATCGTTGACTCTTCACAGGTTATAGCCTTGTGATAATTCGATTACGTGAAGAAATGATAATCTGCAGCGAAAGAACATGACATGTAATGACATATCTGTGAGATCATGCTTTAAAAGTTTTGACTTTTGTCAAAATCTTTATGAATTTTGAGCAAGAAATAATTTAGACCATAAAAACCGTTCACCTCTTTGGAATATTCTTATATCTGCAGTTTGAAAAAAATTATTTATGAATGTTGTAGACAGCGAACAGGTCAGGACTTTCTACAATTGGTGTAGACCTGATTAAGAATAATAAGATTCTCGAATTAAGATTGCCAATGCGATTTTAATCAACATAAGAATGAAACGCTGTATCGGGATGAATGGAACTAAAAGGGTTTTGCAATTTTTGGCAACATCAGAGGGTACATAGGTGTCCAAGTGGGACAGGTCAAGGATTTTTATTATTTTGTTTTGTTTTCTTTTTCTTTAGCTTTTCAGTCATAAGAAAGTAGGATTATCTCGGCTTTTAGTTGAGAGGGCCCAATGCTAATAAAACAGGTTGATTGTTCACTTTGGAGTAGAAACATGCCGTTTGGAATATAAGTACATAATACATTGGTGAACAATATTAGCTACAGTAGCAACTTATGCGCCCCATACGGTGGGCGTGCCGTCGATTAATTAGTCAACATGTCCTAGAAACCAGGATTCAGTTCATGTGGCCAATACTTCCGCCAAAATGCTTGCATGGAAGAAACTAAAACCACAGTAGCTTCAAAACCATGAGAAGGAAACATTATAAAGATCCTTCTCTCTAAAAATCGCAAGAATCATCAATTTTCAGGTCTTAATTAACTAGGTCATCATTGCAAATACATACCAGTAGGCCCAGGTAAGTCCACACTTATGAATCCGTGTTCTAGTACATTATCACTGATAAACAGAACAAAGAATGTAATTGGTGTTCAATTATTTTGTTGTTAAATCGGTTGAAGTGATGATTACGTCATCAAGAAGTGAAACTTGGTCAGGGTGCCCGTTTCCGAGATATGCCTCAGTCCGGCTCTGACGTTTGTTTTTAACTGAAATTGTTAAACAATGAACTCGGCCCTGTGTCCTCAACTGATTATAATGTCTTGAGGTTGAAAAGAACCATGTTTGTATATTTTAACTACGTTGCAGTTTATCTAGGTCAAGAGGATTTACCTGTGATTGGTGTCCCCTTTACATAGACGTGCACAGTTGTTCAAATGAACTACATGTACTCCTGCAATCATTAGTCTATTGCAATGTCTGTTCGCGTCCAGGTGAACATGTTCAAATTATCACAGCATACTATTCACAAGTCTTTTATAATTGTCACAAACTACAAACTACAAACAATGTGTGACTGTGGAAAGGCAAAAGCTATTGCATCATTGCATCACCAAGACCAGGATCTAGTCTTCCAGTGCACAATCTCCACTGCAGAACCAGAAGGCAGTGCATTTCAAGTTGGCCTTTCTGCATGAGCATCTGCCCCGGAACTTTGCCTACAACCACACTTGAGTAGTTCTTTGCGAGCGTTCTGGGCCGGTTCTAAAATTGTTCAGATGGGCATCCAAGGGTTCGCGTCCTTCATCTGACATCCCCAGTTGGCTGGACTCGCCAGATGCGAATCTTTCTTTAGGCTCTGTCAACACACATGACCAGACTGCAACACTGCTCTGAGGATGTGCTGTCTCAGAGCTGCCTCTGTTGGAGGTGTGTTCTCCAAAGATTTGCTGTTTCTTGAAAACAATGTCTGGCATGCCGCATCCACCGGCGTGAGTGTACTGGAGCGATCCTACATCAGTACAACGAATCTTTGAAGAGTGGTGATAGTGTCTTCTCTGTTAGATGTCTGTCTACTATGGCCAAGAAAGCCGGGGTCATGTAGGGTCTGGGCCGAACGCCCCGCCTACTTCAAGGTCTGTTGTTGAGCGCAACACATAGCTTCTCACAGCCAGGTGCAGTGACCGCCGCGGAGACCACTGCCCTGCTCTTAGACAGTACGTCACTTGCATATTGCCTATCCTGCACAATTGTGTCCATAGCTACACCTTCTCGTGGTGACCCCGTTCTCACAGAGTTGGCTATGGGGGCGACCGGGTATCGGGCGGTATAACCCCTTCTATGGGAGTTGGATGGAACCCCGTCAAGGTGTAGAGGGCAGAACCCACTGGCATGTGGTAGGCGCTATGCCTCTCACCAGTCCACCCCCAGCTATGGATAAATAGCACCAAGCATTCTCTGTGGTCAGGACAGACCTCTCGGGGAGCCCCAACTGACCTGCCGACAGTCATCAGATGAAATAAGCCCCAAGTCATTAAGTAGGACCATTTCGGTTTATTCTTGTTCCTCGATATGATCCTCGCACCGACACATGATCCATGACGTGACGATCCTCTGTCTTAGAATTTGGCCACTTGAGAGCTGCCCAAGGGAACATTATAATAGCAGCCAGCTAGGAGGCAGTAGGTGGCGGGGATTGGACATTGTGCATCATGCCTGGTGACCAGAGAGGGACAAGTGATGGAGTGATTGCTGACTGCCATACTGACAGGGACATGTACCGAACGCTTGTAATGGCAGCTAGTGGAACCTCCTTGCGAGCTCTGTCTTGGGGTGGGCAGAAGAATCACAGACTCCCCAGCATGCTATGGAAAGAAAAATGAAAAGAAATGGATACGAGCTCGGACGTGGTCTCGTAAAAGGTCCGCGCCTTGCAGTGCTCGCCGACGCTGCAGGTGATAAGTCAGCTATCGGGTCTATTCCCTCAAAAACTGAGAAATCCCGGGACTCAGGATCTGGAGGGACATCTTCTGTAGCAAGGCAAACAGACAAACAACAAACATCGTGCAGATTAACATTAATGGAATATCAAACAAGAAAATAGAGCTAGGGAAACTTTTCAACACCTACAAGATCCACGTAGCTTTGTTACAGGAAACTCTACACAAGAGTGCAGACCTACACATTGCAGGATATACAGACCACCCATGTAAGTGCAACAACTGCCGAGGCATTGTCACCTACCTCAAAAATGACATGCATGGAGAAGTCAGAGCTATCAACACAGCCCAGCCAACAGACATACTTGGGGCAACAGTATGGCACCATGGTACCAAGTACACCATCCTCAACATATACAACCCCCCAGCCAACAGCTACAACCCCTCACATCTCAGCAACACTGAGTACCATCGAACCATCCTCGCAGGGGACTTTAATGGCCACTCGCCTCTCTGGGGCTACAGCGACCACAACCCAACAGGACAAGCCCTAGAGAACCTCACAACCACCACCAACCTAGTCATTCTCCAAGATAGTGACTCCCCACCAACCCTTCTACATAGAGCATACAACACACTCAGCAATCCTGATTTGGCTATCCTGTCATCCGATCTCATCCACAGACACAACATACAAGTGCTCGATGACATTGGTAGCGACCACCGCCCAATCCTCACCATTCTGCTACAGCCCCATGGAAGACAGTTTGAGCGCAAAACCCGGTGGAGCTTCAAGAAAACAAACTGGAGCCTCTACAAAGAAACATCCAACAAGCTACTTGAGAACATCAAACCAAACGAGAACGACCCCATCTCCTTTTGTCATGAAGTCACTGAAACCATTATGAAAGCTGCATCTGCCTGCATCCCAAGAGGCTGTAGGAAAGCCTACAAACCATTTTGGAACCCAACCATTGAAAGGGCTGTCAAGACAAGGCAAGAGGCACGAAAAACAATGGAGACCAGCCCCACATTAGAGAACAAGATTTTTTTACAACAGAGCAGCAGCAATAGTCAAGAAAACTGTCAAAGCTGCCAAAAAGGAGAAGTGGACCAAAACCTGCTCCAACCTGGACTTGAGAAGGGATGGGGCCAAGACTTGGTCCTTACTCAACAATCTCAATGGAGAGAACAGAAGAAGAAATCCCAAGCCAATTACAACAAGTGAGGAAACAATAGTTGAGGACCAGAGGAAAGCAGAAATCTTTAATAAATACTTTACCTCAGTCAATAAAGCAGACAAACTCTCAGCCAAAGACAAAGATCGCCTACAAGACCTGAAACTCGGAGAAAAAGCCCTAGGTGCTAACATCGCCCTATTTGAGAAAAAATTCACAATGTCTGAGCTCAACCGAGCTATGAAAAAAGCTGAAACCGCGCAAGTCACCAGGCCCTGACAAACTTCACAATGAGATGTTACTCAATCTGGACTTGAAGGGAAAGAAGGTTATCCTCCATCTCATCAATATGACATGGGAAACAGGGACTGTTCCACCTGCCTGGAAAATTGCCACAGTTACTCCCATTCTGAAGAAAGGAAAACCAGCAGAGGATATAAAGAGCTATAGACCCATCCATCTGACCTCCTGCCTAGGAAAACTGGCAGAGAGAATGATCAACAGTCGGCTCTATTGGTGGCTGGAAGTGAACAAGATCTTAAACCCCAACCAAGCTGGTTTTAGGACAGGACAGCAAACAGAAGACCAACTGTTCCGTCATAGTCAGAGATTCATTGATGGATTCCAAGGGAACCAAAACACAACAGCAGTCTTTGTTGACCTAGCACAGGCCTACGATAGGGCATGGCGTAAAGGTCTGCTATGGAAGATGAGGAATGTTGGAATCCACCGGAAGATCTACCGCTGGATCAAGTACTTTCTCGTGGACAGAATAAGCCAAACGAAAATCAACAATGGAATCTCATCCAAGCATATCCAGGAAGAAGGTCTCCCACAAGGATCGTCCCTGAACTGCACATTGTTCCTTCTGTTCATCAATGATTTCCCTGACATCTTGAAAACAACCTGATCCCTGGAACACCTTGTACTCAACCCCTCAACAACTGAAGAAAACATACATATATTTTTCCATAGCGTCAGGTCGAAGAGCTAAAGCTCAAATGACCGCTGGTTCGGATAAGTAAGTAAGTAAGTAAGATCGCATTCTGGCCTTCAAGGAAAAGTTTCGAAGATGGAACTCGCGTGATAAGTGGATATGTTGAATACATTGTTATTAGTTACACATAAAATAAAAATCTCAGGATGGCTGGTACCAGAAGCCATAGCTAGGTTCCAAATGCAGGCAGCCTTCGTCGTTACTACCAGACTAGAGGTCTACATCCAGACATAATGCTGAATTTATGTTCATAAGACAAGCAGACAAAAAAAAAAAGCAGAGAAAAAGGAAGATGTACAGATAGCGGGTAAACATAAACAAAAACATAAAGTCAGATACCTCCACACGTTGATAGAGAGACACACACACTCACAAAAAAAGGTATATCGATGAACAGAACAGTTGGTGAATGAAAGAATGGGTGGATAAATGAATAGATGGATGGAAAGATCGATAGGGTGGGTGGATGGATAGATGGATGGATGGATGGACGGATTGATGGGTGGATAGATAAATCGGTAAATGAGTAGGTAGATAAGGAGGTAGGCAGACAGGTTGATTTCCTAGGTAGCTGCGTCGGATGAAGATGACTGAGTTGTTGTTGTTGTTGTTGTTATTGTTGTTGTTGTTGTTATTGTTGTTGTTGTTGATGGTGATGTTGTTGTTGTTGTTGCTGCTGCTGCTGCTGCTATTTCTGTGTTACCCATCTCGTACCTCCAGAGAAGTATGCTGTTCTCTGTGCACTGGTCATCACGGAGTTGTCGTTGTGCCATCTGAACTCATCCTCGACAGCACGATCATCAAGGCCGATCCACAACCCCACGTCCATTGGTACAGCTATGGCCCAGAAAATATCCCACTTTCCCTGGGTTTGCAGTGTGACCAGATTTCCACCTTTGTCTGGAACCCGGAAGAGAGCATACATTTTGTCTCCTGCTTAGGGTACATACGTTAGAGGTCCCGCTGGGAGGATTGGGGAGTTATGGCCATTTTTAACTTTTTTTTCTATAAAAATGAGATACCAATTTTTGTTGTTTTCCACAAAACAGAAATTCAACCTTTTCTAACCTGAAAAAAGAAAATTAGTTTCTGAATAGGAAAAATAGTGAAAGCAGCCATAACCCACAATCGCCCAGGGCGACTTCGACTCTTTGCCCAGGGCGCAAGAGATTTTTTTTTTAACTAGTTAGACATAAATCGCCGTGGAGTCTTTGTTAGTTCAGTGGATCTATATAATAAGAGAGGTCAGGGGACGTGGCACTTATCTTATAGTCCAATAAAGTCGGAATCGGCAGGCATTTACAATTCAAATAAAATTACAGAGATGGGCAACTGATACCCAACTGTTTTATAGGCTACTCTTTATTTTGATTGAATTTACAGAATTGTAACTAATTGCCTAACTATCATTCATTTTGACGCGTTCAAAACAAGTTTTCTTTGAGTAATATTCAGTTTAATGAACCAAAATATGAGCATGGAGGTGCGCATGCTGGCCAAAAAATTTAAATCGCAGGACTATAATATTTTAAAAAACCTCCCACGGAGGCCGTGGGGTACCCAGCTAGTACTAAATAAAAATGTAAATATGCACACATGATAGGAGGCACCGTAGTGCCAGGCTGTGAGATCACCTTACCAGTTGTGCTCATGACAGACACGACTCTGATTATTGTATGTTGAGAATAACACCCACTGTATAGTTCCAAAGTGGCAGCTGAGATTTTAAGGACAGATACTGACAGCAAAAGCTGTTGATACTTAAAGGGGTAGTGCAACGTCACAGACAACCTATGCTATTTGTTGTAAAATAATAAACTTCTAGCAGCCAAAAACCATGTTACCGCTTTATTTATGAGAAAAATCGCCGTTAATGTGTTTATTTTACAAAATAAGACGGCTTGCGGTTCTGCGCTTCTTTTCGACACCTCTCTACTCCATTAATGTGTGACGTCATTACCTTTCACGGATCTATGGAGTGTCTATTGTGCTGTGCATAGTTATTGTGGCGATAATTTCAAACTGAGACGATAAACCTCAAGTTCAAGTGACATTGTGAGAAATATCACAGCGCAGCGAGGAGCCCCTAAAAACGCCCGACTATCCTGCGACCGAGAGTTCTCATCCAAGTACACCATTGTTTACATACTGAATAGGCCCACTCAAGTCCCCCGCTAGTATGCCTTCCGGAAGCCTCTGACGTCATCCCCGGTTTACGGAAAAAAAAAAAACTTGATATAACAAAATGATGTTGCACTACCCCTTTAAAGACCACTGCTATACGTCTTCAAGTGATCTCCTGTTAAAAGCTAATCAACTGATGCGACGATCAAGATAAAACCGCAGTTTGAAGTTGGTGAAAGATGGACTGTATATCATTTCATTTGGCAGAGAGACTTGCAAGTAAAAATGCTCCCATTTGACAATGCCTCCTTAGCCGCTTTAGGCTTTAAGACTATTCTCTTTTTAACTTATCCTTGATGGAATGTGCACCAAGTTCATAAAACGCCACAAAAAGAAAGACAAAATAGCAGTCGCATCTGGTCAGAGGGGTTTTAATATTTGACAACTTAATACGATACGATATGATTTTTTGTTTTTTTTTAAATAGGACTCTTTTCTGTTCAACATTATTACACATGATCAGTGAATTTCCATCCCTTATGGAACGAGCCCCAATACTCCTAGACATTCTACCACTGACATAACATACCGTGATGCCGTTATAAGACTATCTACATTCAAATAGTAATACATTTGATCAGTGGACATCGATTCGTGATGGAACGAGCACTAATGAAAAGGGCACATTGAGACAGACAATGTCGTAACCTTCAAGGTAGTAAAAGATGAACTTTCTGTCTTTTTATTTGATAGAGATGCATGCGATCCAAAAGAGCAAACGTTTGAGACCGTATTATCAGCTCTTCAGTGAGCTCTGTAACTATGAAATCACTTCAAAAAGTTCCTCTTAGAAAAAAAAAAAAAAAGTTTGCCTCAGACATAGATACAAGAAATTACAATTTTTCGATGTTTTGTGTGGTTTCATATTAATTTACGATAAATGTTGTTACTAATATCAAAAATACAAAAATACGATGATTAGTTGTCAATATATATATATATGGATGATTATCTCCCTGTCTGTCTGCCTCTCTATCTATGTGACTGTGCATATGTCTGTCTCCCTGTCTATCTATCTATCTATCTATCTATCTATCTATCTATCTATCTATCTATCTATCTATCTATCT
>JBCAUA010069528.1:0-11063 GCA_038406235.1 Peronia verruculata
GGTTCTCTTGTAATCGTCAATAAAAGACTAATTTCAACGCTAAGTATTATAGTTCCAGCCCTCCAATGCGTAGCCCCGCTACACGCGGCGAGCGTCTGAGTGACCTCGTTGCACAGCTCTATATTCAGAAAATATCTCTCACGAAGGTCATGTGTTCTCTACTAGTGTGTCATAAAATATCTGTTAGACTTCAGTACAAATATTTAAAAAAAGCAACTTCCTCTTATTATCGCTAGGCTCTCTACACAAATAGAATGACAGGTAATAAGCTTTTGCACAGGTCAATTAAATATCCTTTGAGATGTATTTATTTTAAAGACAGGAATCACAGTAGCAAATTTGCTTTCTCCAACTCAGCAGGAGGCGATGCTAGGGTAGCACATTTCTGTTACATAAAACAGGACCTTACCAGGCCGGTGACCTCCCTTACAACATCGCTGATTGGCTGTCACACAAGATTTGCCTCACACAGGGAACCATAGGGATTCATTTTCTTCCACGCACTGATGAGCTGCTAGGAGAGTAAAACATCAATTTGTGACCGCCAAACCTTGTGATTTCTGGGGTTAAGGTCGGTCTTATATATTGTCTTTGCGAATGTTTCATCTTTGCAATCATGGAGGTCTCACCTACAGCTTTGGTCTTGGAATCTTGTAATGTTGTGACATAGGTGTATTAAGTAGGTTTTTTGCTCCCACCTGCAGGTGTGAGAGCCCGCCATCGGTGAGATGTTTCTTACGGAATGCCATTGTCAACGTTCCAGAGATGACATTTCTTCTTTCTCTCTCTCCTTGCTCCTGTCTTCTGTTCTGCTTTCTTCTCTCTCTTCTTGACGTGTAAACGTATCTTACCGTGTTTGGCACAATATAGCCATGATTGTGTTGATGTGTCGCTAAACCCCAACACAAACAAACAAATAAGAATCTCAGGTTAAAGGAGGTAAGTTTTAAAAATAGTTAATAAAGTGCCCAGCGTTAAAGAAAAAAATGACACTGGTTTGTTCCCCTGAAGCCTGATTTCATTTTGCCGAACACCTTCTTTATTGTATGTAAGGCTATGCAAATAATTAATGACACTATTTATCTCTTAAGTCAGGATTTATTTCACTTCTTTAATTTCAGAAAGACGGAAGGAATAACTGTATTCTTAGATCATAGTAGCTTTTTAAAATAACAATCATTATTGGCTTTTATCATTGGTTTGGCTTGTGTCCTGCTTGTTTGATTACACTGTATATTATAATGTACTGTTTTGTTTCTTCAATATTATCCGTCTAAGGAATTTTTTAAAGCTTCCTTACTCATACATTCTGGAAATACGTGAGGTGTTTTCTTACGTCATTTAATCATTAACACGACTCACTACTATTATTTTTGGAGGGCATCTAGGTTCAATACACTATAAATCTGTCGCTCATTGCATAGGGTTTTAGTCATGAATTGCCTACCCACCTTACCAGAATCAAGTCAAGAAGTGAGCATGCAAACTTCCGGTCGAGGCAAGGTCAAGGTCATAGGTCGATGGGATTTCCCTGGACATTGGTGAACTCTATTGTAGACGTCATCACTGATGTCATAAACGACCACAACGCCATGGGAAAGGAAGTAAGACAACTCTATGAGATCATGTCCGCCGATTGAAGATTGGTGAGGATTAAAGAAATGTTTGCAAGAAAGTATTTTCTCAGATTAACTTGCAAACTGTTTGTCAATTATTGAGACACGATCGTTAAAATAAAACAACAGCTCTGACGTAGGATAGAATTTAGTTTTCATAACCTTTTATATTGAAATAATGTATTTTCTGCTTGGTCTATTTTAAGTATCTAGGCTCTCAAATAATTCTATCCTATAAGCACCTCAGTATTTTTGTTTTTGTTTTGTTGTTCTTGTTGTTGTTTGTTTGTTTATGTTTTATTTTGTTCTGTATTGTTTTTTTTTTCTTTTGTTTTTGTTCGTTTTGTTTTTAAACTTTTCTTTTTTTTTGTTTGTTCTTTTTTTTTTTCATTTCAAATAGTATATTAGATATGTGACTCTGTGTTAAGAACGTTAAGTGAAACTTACGAAAGATGTGAGATTGAAATTGACGCATCTCTCAAAATCTTTGGTGAGATCCCTGAGACAATGAAAAAGTGCATGTCGAGTTCATTGTTCATTATCAACATAGACAATTTGAAGTGACTGTCAACCATGGAACAGATCTATCTATTCATTTTACTTGTCGTATCAAATTTCTTTTCGTTGACGTTAGGATACTCTCTGTCTCTCTCTCTCTCTCTCTCTCTCTCACACACACACACACACACACGCACGCACGCACGCCAGCATAGATGAAGAGAGAGTAAAATGGACCAGGGGAAAGAAGATGGGACCTCCCCCCCCCCGGGTAGCTCCCCCCCCCCCAACCCCGTATGGTGCACTCACTGATTGCCAGTTTTCAAAGTGCGAACTTTAGAGAAACGTGCGATTAAATGTTGGACCTTGTTAATAGATCTAGGCTAAGCATGGCATTTTTTTTTTTTAGAGGTCCCTTCAAACTCTTCTTTTTTAGGATACATACATTTAGATAACTTTCTTCCTCTGCGTGCGCGCGGGGAGGGGGTTATATATAGGCTCTTTGCTCCCACCTGCAGGTGGTGGAAGCCAGCCATCAGTGGGATGTCTCCCATAAAATGCTGTCCTCGACATTCCAGGGGTGACATCTCCTCTCTCTTTCCTTGCTCTTGTCTTCTGTCCCGCTCTTTTTCAGTCTTTCCTCTCTCCTTTGTGACGCGTAAATGTATCTTACCGTGTTCGGCACAACATTATCTGTGGTCGTGCTGATAAGCCGTTAAACCCCAACACAAAACAAAAACACATTTAGGCTAGCATAATAATAATAAGAGTATGAGTTCGACATAAGTGGCATGACGGTTCGAAAAGAGGTACAGATGAAGACTTCGTAGGCCATTGAAAAGCTTTGCGGTCACACAAGCACTCGCCCACAACCGCACCAAGTGGAACCAGCTGATCCAGCGTTCATCCGCCATGAAGCGCCCCTACGACCCTGACGGGTTACGGGACCAGTAACAGTAACAGTAACATTTGGAGTTTGGAGATGGCCTAAAATGTTAAACGCGAAACTCTTATAATTGCATCTAAGAGGACTTGAGAGGACATTGATGGTTTATTATAGATAATAATAGTAAAGCTGGGTGCCCAAAATCTTTTCTGAATGTACACTGAGGAGACTGTAACTCCCTGAATTATAGGCCTATTGTGCAAGTGAGTGGATTTAATATAAAGTATACTAATTATTGTGTCTGAAACAACGATTTTATGATGATTATTATTATTTGTTGTCGTTGACACAATTCTTATCATCACCCTGTGCATAGGCCTATACATATACACATGTAGGCTACACAGGAGGCTACACTGTGAATACGGAATAAATTTTGACTCTCCAATCCGCCTGTCTACTCATTTTTTCCATTCTGCTATCATTTTTCTTTTCTCACCTACCCATTCATCCATTCATTCATACCGGTACTGTCTTCTGGACTTCCCTATAAAGTATAACTTTACTGAAACTACGAAAGATAATACATGTATTATGTAACTACATATAGACAATTTCTCTCTCATCATCAACTATTCATGTAAGTCGCTCTCTTTCGTTGTGTATTTGCACGTCTATATTGTTGTGCATGAATAATGAAGCTACTATTACAGTTGGTGCCGATTTCCGCCTGAAAGGCATGTCATGAATAAAAATTACTTTCATCATAACAAAGTAGATCTAGGGCCTAGGTCTAAACTAAGCATGTATCCTACTAATTCGACAAGCAAGGGAAGTCACTCTTATAATTGCCACGTTAATTCTCGCGAGATGTTTGCTGTGCCATTGTCAACACAAGTTATGGTTGACGCCCAGGATTTTTGGACCGGCCGTCGGTAAGTATATTGGTGAAACCACAGAAAAAAAGCCTGGTTAATACTCAAGATAGCTGTTTATATTAAAAACAAGATGTTGTAGTATCACAACTTCGCTGAACCCAGATTTTGAAACAACTGTACAGAGCTATCCTTGGTTATTCACTACAGGCATGAATGTTTTTACCAGCACATGCCTTGCTAGATTCTACTTTCGGTTGTATCTACACAGGTCTAGATCTAGAGAGATCTAAATCTAGATCTAGATCTAATGTTACAAAGGCCCAGTGATAGAAGATTTTGCAGGCATACAAAACCAGTGTTTGACCAATTTATTGACTATGCTGCACACTTCAGAGAAGTATTTGAAGCAAGCTCAAAACACTTCTTGAAACTAAACAAATAGGCCTAGAGACCATACAAGTACAAGTTTTCTATAATTATAATTTCACATCATTAAATTTATAACTCATAGAATTCTATACAATTTCCAGATTTATCAAAGTGAACTGAGGGTAATGGGTAAGGGTGGCCCATCCTATGGAGCCCTTTGATCTGACCTTCCATCAAGTGACCTCGGATGACAACAGTTCAACCGACTTCGACTCCTTTAGTAATGTTGTTAACTACGAGACAAGTTTTGATGGAACAGGGTTGTCATTGCCTCTAAATGTATACAATACCAACACCGTCCAGTATTGTTGGAAAGGTCAGTTTTGGAACATAAACTTGGCAACAGCATAAAAGGAGACAAATTTGCTGATTATTATGAGATGTGGATAGTCATTAGTATCATTTACTGTAACAAAAGGATGGCAGACCATGAAGTTTTTCTTTTTGTAGCCATGGACTCATTCAGCGTACATGATATTTGGTGGTCATAACTAATATCTGACAAATAGTTTGTAAGTCTGCCACATTTGTATAAGAAATGATTGATACTCAAATAAATGATGAGAATTTTTGTTGAACTTGTATTATTATGCCTCTAAGGATATCATTCTTTCTCATAAAATAAATAGATTGCAGATGAGAATTTTTTAAAAAGGCACATTTATTTCATACCAGGGACTAGTATAAACAAGCACTTTGTACCTAAATAAACAGCAGGACAAACATTAATTAAGGTATACATCAGATTTTGCAAAATAGCTTCCTCCATACTAGACGTCCTCATTCATGTTTACCAGCTTTTTTATTTTAGGACGACTTGGAAACCAAATTCTCATTCACGCAATAAGCACAATAAATTGATACCAAATTTGTGTTCAAGAGATAATAATTTTTTGTTCATAATTAATTGGACTTGATCAAAATTTTTAGATGGCAAAAATTTTCCTTCAACTCTCTGACAGTACAGCTATGCTTGGAATTAGAAAGAGCTTAGCAAGACTGTATTCAGATCCCTGAATATAGAGATTCTTTGTCCTGAGTTGCATTTCAGTCCAGCCTGTGGGCTTTACCAACATGCAAACAAAAGCTAACTGCTCTGTTTTTAAATGATGTTAGGTAGCAACTTTGTGAAAATTGTTTAGTTAATATTCAGTTGTTATGGACTCTTAAAAAAAAAAAAAGAGTCATGTATGTTAAAAAAAAACACCAAAATCTAGTTGATCTTTGTGTTTATTTAACTGGTAAGATCCCCTCCTCAACCATCATCCTTATTTTCTTTCCGGTGGATAATGTATGCAATATAATAAAGAATTTCTGAACAAGTTTCTGCCATATTCCAAAGAAATAATATGATGCACAATAAAGAAAAAAAAAATCCTGAAAAATGTATGTAGTACAACCGCAGTCAACTCACCACAAACCACCCCCTTTTCTTCTCTTATTTGATGTTTGGATTACTGGACATCTCACATCAATCTGCAGAATCTTTTGATAGACACTGCTCACTGATGATTGGCAGATTACCAAGATATGAAAGTCCCAAGTCAAACATATAATCTGCTTGTTCATGTAACAGTTAGTAATGTTAATTAACAGTCAGCTATTTTCATCGCCTGTTGGATAGTTAGAGGATGGGTGCCAGTTGACGTGCACATTGGGCTGGGGCTGAGTGCAGGTGGGGTTTAGCAGTGGATAGAGTGGGAGAGACTGACCATATTGCTGATGCTTTGCACAGAATTGCAAAACCGATTTAGCAGTGAAGCAATTAAGCTGAAGTTATATTGTTATCAGATTTCATGTTCTCTATTTATGAATAAAGGGCAGTAACAATTATGGAAGTTTGAACATGTAGTATATAACTACCTTTTCCACAGATTACACACAGACAACCACTAGTGCAATCCAGACAACTAGTGGCGGAATCCCTACTGGCCGCTCAGGTAGCACAGCTCAGCATCAGTCAGTCTGGTGTGATCCGTTACACGGAAGTCCTCCACACCGTGCATTTTTAGTTCACCCTGATGATTCTTTAAGTGATCCATGGGATCCAGGATCAGAGTCAAAACCAAGTGAAACTAGCAAGACCCAGCTTCAGGTTTTAGCCCAGGTAATTGTTTTTTTCTGTGACATGAATAAAAACGTGAAACAAGGCTGAAAAACATAAACAACAACACGGTGATCTTCAGATTTCAGCTCGCCTTTTATTTCCCATACCAGAGTAGATCTAGCTTTACTCAGGCTTTATAGATGTGTCAAATTGTTCAAATAAAGTATAGCAAAGTTTTAAATTAAAAGATGTTAGCCTGGAGTCTTGGAGATTCCGGAGACATGGAAGTCATTATCTGATAAAATTGTATTTTCAGAACAAAGAAGATCAGCCAGCATTCCTCTATGATTTATTATGTTAAAATTGGGTGCATGGTTTATTATACCATTTGGCAGTAAAAAGAAAATATATTTTGTTTGTTTTTAGATATCGTCAAATACCACAGCCCTAACTCGACACGGGAAGCGTTCTCAGCGATTCATAGCTCGGACCATCACATCACCATCCACACCCATCCCCAACCTACCAGTCACCATGTCCCATCAGACTGATGCTCCACCCCTTTCTAACCATGGGGCAGGAGCTACAGGTGAACTGTTGCCGCCAGATGACAGTGATGGACAAGGTGTGGAAGATTCTAGCTTTGAAACTGTAGCAGAAGCATTACGATTACAATGGTCTGTCATTGGTAAGTGAAAGATAAAAAAAAAAAAGACATGTTTGAAATTAAATCACTTCACTGCTATGTCAGATTTGCAGTCAGATGCTAAGCATTAATAATACTGTCAGTTTGCCTCTGTCTGTCCTTGTTTCACTGTAGTTAAATGAAAGAATAATTTTGAGCACTTTTTGCCTGAGAGTAACTTTGATTGTTTTTCAACTCAAGATATCAAATGAGACATGACACGATGAAATCAGGTGCTTATCAGGCTGAGCCGACTGGAGAAATCATGTGTTTTTCACCAAAGAATGAATTTTTAACGCAATTTTTTTTTCTTCACCAAACCCTTTTATATCAATATAAAAATGCACTTCAGAGGTCACTTTGCAGAAATAGATCGAGTAAAAGCCCAAAAATTGTAATTTAGTGGCATGGCTTAACAAGGATTAATAAGGATTTACAAAAGTGATCAGCCATTTTCTCAATAAATGTCTTTAATTGCCAGTATCTCAACTTCTACCTAAGTTAACCATTTTTACACACACTGAAAGGGAAATGTATAATCTTTACAGTGACATCAATAACTCCATATGAGAGCCTGATTTCATCGTGTCGCATCTCATATACAATTAATTTAAAATCCTCTATGGGTAACAAACTAAATCTTAATGGGAGATAGCAACCTTAAAGGATGTATGTTTAACTGAAAATTCAAAATTTTGACCATCATGCAGAATTCTCATCAGCACCATATAGGCTCTGTGTTGTTACTTTGAGATGGTTGGACAAAGAGAACAGCGTAGTGAATGTCTTCAAACTCACCCTCAGTATAAATGAAATATATCTGATTTATTGATGACCCAGGCAACAAGTCAGTAGCTCCAGTCTCAGCAGATGTGGTGGCCCAGATAGTGGCAGAAGCAGAGAAGAAAATTAAAAGAGGAGATTCCAGTCCTTTGCCGACAACCATTACCCCGACCACCTCGCCAACAGCATTTTCACCTGTACCCATGACCCAGAGGCCAGCAGCACCTTATACACCTGAGGTAAGGGATCTAGATTGTTGCTCTATTCCCATTTTGATGAGTATAATTTATTGCTAAGATCTGTACTAGTATATTGCCAAATGAGAGCTCTTTGATGATGATTGTATCATATGAAATGCTCGTAGAAACTTAGCTGAGAAAAGAAAAATGGTGCAAAAGAAACAATTTTTTTTTTTCATGTCTTGTTGTTGTAGAATAGTCATATCACTTACAGACCACAGCATGTGGCAGATTTATTGCATTTATTTTCAGCATTTCATACCATTTTTGTACTATTGGTCCTAAATTAATCAACTTTCAGGAGATATGGAACTGATAGGATGAAAGTATTCTTTAAATTTTTGTTTCTTTCTTTGTTTTTCTTTTCTTTTTTAATTTTTTTTTTTTGAGGCATTAGAAATGGCCAGTTAAATAAGATGTGAAGAATTAAAAGAGAACTTGGCAGTTTAAATAAAATGATATAAGTACAGGTACATAAAAGCTAAAGGTAATGAGAATGTAACCAGAATGATAAAGTTCATTTCACATGAGATATTTAATTTCTTCATTAATTTGAACAATAAGTTGGTTTATTTATTTTCCGTTGGTGCTTTTTCAGCATGCTTCCCCTCAACCAACCAGTCCACACTCCCCTCCTCCTGTGTCTGCCATGTTCCAAGAGAGCCATAAGGGAGATTGTCCTAGAGAACTTATCAGGATAATCCCCACAGAAATCACCAAGGAGAGGCCTCCGAGTGCCTCCAGACTGTCTAGTGGGGCAAAGAGTCCAGAACCAGTCCCTAGCCTGAGTAGTGGCAAAAACAGTTCTGCTCCTCGAATGATCAACAACAAGAATGTGGCTCCCATGTCTCCTGTTGCAGTGACGCCCCCATCAACAGGAACAGGGATGTCGCCTCCACAGTTCTTCACAACCGCTGAAAAGTCTCATACCACAGGTGCCTTCTCTGATTCCAACAATGCATCGGCATTTGCTACGGTCAATCAAGAGCCTGCTGTCAATGCTGGCAAAGGTGATGTTTCAGACACTATCAGTGAGGCCAGCTATTCTAGTGAGATGGAGATGGAAAAATATTTACAGCAGCCATTGGTGGCAGCGGGAATCACAACAAACTACAAACTGGAATCTGAGGAATTTTTAAAATCCCTCCCACCCATCAAGCCCATTAATTTGGATGCATACGTCACTATCCCTCTTCTTCCCCCTCGTCCACAGAAAGCTGAGGATAAAAAGCAGAAATCTGCATCAGCGAAGAACAAAACAAAACATAAGAAATCACATAAGACTAGCCAGAACACTTCATCACATGGTAAAAATGACAACCTTGTGGGTGCCCCTCCATCTGTCTATGCAAGTCAGCCGGACACATCAACACAACAACCACCTGTTGTCTCTCAGGACTCGACCTCAAACCAGAGCTCTCTCCGTCAGTCATTTCAGGTGGTGGGAGATTCCCCAAAGATGATAGGTTACAGTAAGAAACAGTTTGATGACCTATTAAAAGAGAAAGCCAAACTTCAGGGGCAACTGGAAATTCTGACAGAGGAATCGCAGACGATGCTTCAGGTAAATTACTTCTGATTTTAGCTTCTGACAAAGAAATTAGTGGACTAGCTATAATATGTCATTATTAATATATATTACTGGATGACAAATGTGCTGGGAAACCATTGTTTTCTGGTTTAAAATACAATAATACCACATCAGGGAAAGAGATGTATGCATGCACCTTTTTGTCTCACTTGCAGTTGTACAAACTGACTCTGTTAAAGGTGATGTGGCGTGGAAAGCTGTTTTTGAAACATCTGATCGTTGGTTATGATTCTTATGAATTTTGTTTCTTGAGCAGAATAGTGCTTCAGCTTGCCCATGACATCTTTTATAAGCTGGACAATCGTTTCCGTTAATAAGAGAACATGTGAGGTCTGTCCAAGACTTTAAGGTAGAACGGCAGGATTGAGCAAGGCTCTGCTTTGTACTATGTCAAATATTCAAATTGTAATGATCAGAGTGAAAAGACTTGCCAGGCATTTGCTTTTAGGACAAAAGAGTTTACAGAAAAATTAATATGAAGGAATAAACTCCATGTGAAGGATTGTTTGTTAACACCGGATAAGTGTAAAACAATTTAATTTTTGTCAGTTTAATAAATGGTATAGAATTATTATGCTCTATCTCTCATATAATACAGTTTACAATTATTGCATATAGTGTGTAATGTTACATGATATCAGGAAAGAGCTGTACTGCAAGCTGAGCTGGCCACCATCAAAGGTAAACTTGCCAGTCTACAGTCAGGAGATGGAGGAATTACCTCGGAACACCATAGGAAAGAGATAGATCAGTTGCGTTCCTCACGCCAGCTACTAGAACAGACCATCCTGGACGCAAACCGCATGTTGTCTGAGAAAGCCGAGGAGATTCGCACCATGCATGATGAGCTTCAGGTGGCACAAGACACTGCCAATAAGCTGCAGGTAAACTTATACTTTAACCAGAATGTTAATGCTCTTTGTCTTGAAACACTATTCAGAATGAGCCTGCCCATTTATGAATGAATATATAATGATATCTATTAATTGTCTTCTCTTATCATTATATTGAATAATAATTCAGTTTACTGTGCATCATGCATGTTAGATTGATATTGATGATTTCACTAATTTGAATGGTCACTGTACTGAGCACTGTGTCAAATATAAGATAATGACATTTAGGAAGTAATAGGAGACAAATATATAAAATATCCTTTACAAAAGTTAAAAGTGAATTTTATCTGGAAAGTCATTTCTCTCTTCATGATAGGTAAAACCCTGCTCATGTTAATATTTCATCTCTAAATTTTGCCCAGCTATTTTCATAAATTAGCAATGCCAAACTGAATTGTAATATTCAAATGAGACATATGTAAAGTATCTAGTCCTGTAAAGCTCCTTTTAACAAAGAAAAAACTTTTTGAATTTTGAAAATCGGACAAAAATTAAAAAAGTTATGGGTGATTTTC
>JBCAUA010069539.1:0-11063 GCA_038406235.1 Peronia verruculata
GCAGAACCCGCGTTTCGATCCCGGCCTGTTTTACTCCATGAGCAGACGCCATACCCATTGAGCCACTGCGTCCCCCGGTCATTTAAGACTCTGTCGTAAGGCTCTTTATAGTCGACCAACTGGCCCTCTTATTGATTGGTGGAGAGATCAGCATGACGTGTGCATGCTGGCATAAGACCGACTGCATCGACTTGGGTCTAGACCGCGTTTCTTCGAGTTGGTCGACTAAGGACCAATAGCTAGGCTGCTTCATATTGTTCTCCTTCTCACCCTCTCCCCGCTCTTTTTCTTTGTTTGAGGACCGTGCCTGTAGACTGCTCTGTTCTCTGTCTTGTAATACACAGCGAGATTCGAAAACCTAGCATCCATGTTGCCTCTGAAGTATTTGGCAGAGAAAAGTATGACTACAGTAACACCACGATGAGATCCATCACCACCATCAACAACAATAAGAACAATTTGACTACAACAACACTACCATGAGATCCATCACCACCATCAACAACAATAACAATTTGACTACAACAACACCACCATGAGATCCATCACCACCATCAACAACAATAACAACAATTTGACTACAACAACACCACCATGAGATCCATCACCACCATCAACAACAATAACAACTATTATCACTTCTACTGTTATTACTTTTTCTTTTTCTACTTTTAAAATACTATTTCTATTATCACTACCATTAATTTCAAAGACTATAAATAAATGTTGGCTGTCAAAGAATTAGCCAAAAAAACTACAATCTGGAATAACCAAAACAAACAAACAAACAAACAAAAAAGAAAGATTATTTCACTAACCAGTTTTTTGTTAGGGTCTAGTCGATTTCTGCTAGAGAGCAGAATGATATTCTAAAAAGTTTTATTTGTTTTATTTAGCTAGGTTCTAGTCGAGTTCTACCAGAGAGCAGATGTGTAAGTTTCATTTGTTTACCTTATGTTGAGTACAAAAAAGTACAAAAACACAAACAAAGGCTGCCCCCCCCACCCCCACTTTTTCTCATTCTCTCAGCTTTCTCTTGTTCTTTATCCTCTCCGATATATTGCCTCAAATGCTTCAGAGGAACAAACATATTACAGTATGTGCATGTATCATGACTGCTCAAAATCACTAGATCTATTACTGAGATGGCAAAATATGTCAAGAAAGTTTTCATAAAAAAAAAAAAAACGAAGAGCTGGAGGAATTTGAGGATCAGGATTCTCACTACCTGCAAAACAACTGCGGCAGCAAAAATAATAACCCTGGATACCTGCAAAAACAACCACGGCAGCAAAGTGACAAACAGCACATTTGGTTCACAAGTGCCAGTGGCCTTGACATACAAGAAAGATTATATTTATTATCCGACGGCTGTATCTGATCTGTGAGCGGCAGAAAAAGAGTGCGGTAAGGTAAAAATCGCACCGAGAGACGCAGATAGGCTCAGCTGGAACAAGGGGGCACTTGGGGCCAACTAGCCTTGAATGACGTAGTTCTCTGTCCTCTGATTGGCCAGCCATTCGTAAGTCGGACCGGGTTCGCCCCTGAAACGAAGCCGGTATGCAAATGAGCTTTGCGTTTGCGTGACATAGATCAGCTGTTTCGCCGGGCTGCTGGTTTGTCATTTCGGTCGCGGTTAGGATATAAAGGCTGCGCAGTCTAGCAGCCGGTGTCGTCAATAGAACTAGTTCTAATCGCATAACACAATAGTGTTATGTTATTTTTTGACCACGGTTGTGGACAGCTGAGATAACCACCATTACAGGAGGTTGAAAAGCTTATAAAAACCATAACCATAACATAACCAGCCGGTGTCTTTTTGGAGTTTTGTATTCGAAGAAGATACCATAGCCCATCCTATTTAGATTTGAATAATATTATGACTGTTAGCTAGTGAAAAAGTTCGATTTTCATCAGGCACAGCGCAGTATCATTTCCGCTCCTGCAGGAATCAGCTGATTTTGGTTTTTAGTTCGGTTGCACCTCATTCACACAATGATAGACATCGGAACCCTGACCAGTCGGATCAAATCTGCAATGAAGTCTCTCCTCGAAAGCTCGAAGTCGAAACCTGACTATTCTTTGATCATTGAAACAGACTTTGAGCATGAGAAACATCGATCAAACTTAGGTGAGTAGGCCCAAGTAAGTTATGAGAAAGAGAAGGCCCAAACCCTAACGGGACAATCGGCGAAGGTCAGATGCCATTTCTTTGTTTTTCCTCGGCCACTAAGACGAAACAAATCTAGACCCTAGATCTAGACCTCTAGAGCTAAATCTGATGCACGAGTTGCAATAGTGGCCGTTGTAGTGATTCTTTATTACCGCCAGGGAATAAATTGGCTATGATTAATTAGCTCTAAGCCATAGAAATAGAAGTAATTACTTCAGCCCTAGATTTCTAGATCTAGGGAACTATACTGTGGACCAGAAAGATTATAATATCTTCCTGTTAATATTCTGCTAGATTGTCTATCCTTTTCTAATTTAACTGAGCTTCTATATTTGAAGTATATTAGAAACATTTGACACTGTCGTCATGCTTTCTTAAAAAATGCATATTCACATTGTGGAATCAGGAGAATGATTGTCAGTTTGTGAAGGCAATCTCAAGTAGGAAATTCATTTCATGCAATATTCTGTATGTGTTGACTAATCTGTTTACAGAAATTATGGAAAATCAGTATGGTATTTAGATATCTAAACTAGATGTAGATTTATTTATTTATTTATTTTTTTCTCTTTCACAGAAGACAAAGATCCAAATATGAACTACTGCAGCAGTGAACACGATACACTTGACTCACAAACATGCCTCAGTTTACAAGTTGAAATTGAAGCTGCCATCAAAGAGTCATGTGCCAAAGACATTCAGTGCCAGATAATCTTTCCCAGTGATCTGGTATATCGTATTTCTCAAGATGTTCTTCGTATGTCTATGGCAGAACCATGTGGTGTGCGAGGTTGTGCCATCTATATTACTCTTCAAGAGAAGGAAAAGTCTCATAAACTGGCCACTATTTTTGGCAATCCATCTACACCACCAACTTTTGAAATTCATCTGACACTCAGAGAGGACAATCGAAGCTGGAAAAAGTTTCAGAAAGTGTACTATACAATTAAAGGATGCATTCTGAATTCAAACTGGACTGCCATGCCCAAAATTCTGTGCTCTGCCTATCAGTTAGAAAAGCGAAGACTTTATCGACGATCAGAGAGCAAAGAATCAGTGAATTCTCAGAGTCACTGAACACTGGACATTGTTTTGGAGAATTTTTTCAAGTGCAATCTGTTGATTTTAAATCATGAACTATTTTCCAGGTCATTAATAATTATTAGTCCAATAATATGGAGGTCAGTTGTTACTGTGGTTGATTTTTGAAATTAGACATATTATTTACTTAAATCATTTCCATGAAGTTTACATTCTGAATTCATATTTGCCATCTGCAGAGGGTTGTGTCTGAGAAATTGACATTCATCATTCATTGACAGTCCAATTTCATAACTCTTTCAGTTTTGCAAATCTGTTATTTCACAGTTAGACAGACCTTTAAAAACCAACCTATCCGATGAGAATAGGTGACTTCAACGAGTAGTTCTGTATGTGTGTATGGTGTTGTGTCTTTTCTTCTTTGAGAGGAAAGAACAACATTGGCATACTGCTATGCCAGGTTATTTTCTCTTCCCTTCTTCATTGTTATTTCCTTCCAATTTATAACATTATGCCCTAATTGTGTAATGTAATCCTCATACTTCCATGCACCTACCTGATTATCATCCTTCATTATATACTGATATTTCCTACATACATTGTGATTACTGCAAATAGTTTTTCATTGACATATCCATTTTGTTTCATTGTTGAGATTTTTAGCAAGGAAATTGTTTTGTTGAGCATGAGATCAAATCTTTCTGATAGGAATAGAGCCAAATTTGTACTCATCCATATCAATTGGATATGTTCGGAAAAGTGGAAGTGGAAGAGAAAGGGAGATGGATCGGGTTGACTTATATGTTGGGAAATATAAATTATAAATATGTATAGCATTTTCCGCAGTGATCAAGATTGTCTTATGTACATATACATATGCCCATTAGTCATTGATTTGAGCATGAAAAGCATGTTGTAAGCAGTCAAATGTTTACAGAAAATTTATCAAAACATTTGATGTGCTGAAACTGCAATCGTCCATACTCATTACCTCTGTAGGTTCTTTCATGAGAATTTTGTAAGTTTTGCAAGGAATCTCAGTTTTAAAAGAATACAAAGTTAAATTATCTCATGACAATCGACCGACATATATACGAGCCTGTAGACAGAATAACAATAATGACAAGCTTATGTGACGCAAAGTTGCATTTCTAATGCAGTATGTTTAATTTCATATGATAGTACAAGGTCATGTATGGAATATTAGAGAAATTGACGAAAGAGTGTGGAATTTTCCCTGAAAATAATGTTGGAAGTTTTGGGATGATTCCTTGTGATTAAAACAATGATGATTTCAGATTGCAATTAACTGATCAGAATGGCAGTGGGAAGTTAAGAATTAATTTCCTGTGTAGTTGTGGTAAAGATAATGAGTGCAGCTTTAATTTTTCAATGAAATAGCAAATCTCTGTGATAGTGATTATATATTGATTTTTACCTAGAATGAATACTGTCATAATATTTCAGTTCCAATTTACATCTTATATCAAACAAAACTGAAACATGTCCTTTAAAAAAAGGTGCATTGCAGCTCCTCCTGGTTACAACAAATCTTGTGGTGCTGTAAAAAGTTAAAATGATCCAGTTACTGATAAGATATCCTTGGAACTTTAATGTTGTACAGCACTTGTATTGACATAGCTTTTATGAGCTTTTTTTTTTTCTTTACAGAAACCTCTCTGAAGAAATTTTTATTTGTTTCCAATGACAATTTATGACCTCATGCAGTAAGGCCATTTGTTTCAAGCAATAGAATGTAAATTAAAGCTCATGTCGGCAATGTCAGTCATTATTCCATTTATAGATTTCTCTTTTTTTTTCATTTTATTTTTGAAATAGAACAAGACAAGACTGACTGTAAATAAGTATTGTGATAATGAATTCCATAAAAGGGCTGGTAATCAAAAGAAATCAAGCTACGTATTTGGTTGTATTTTGTCATCTGAGGAGGACCGTTGATCAGAATCAACAGGTAATAATTTATTGAAAAGATGTGTTTTTGATATTTTGTACTCCATTGCCAAGTATCTAGTATTTTGTTACAAGTACAAGATTGTAAAATCATGTGGCACTGAGAGTAAGGGTAGTTTACCCTTCATAAAATCGAACAACAGCTCACTTCGTGATTTTGGTGTTATTCTGTGTTTCAAATTGTATCATGTTTGTTTTTGTTGTCTGAATTGATTATAAATTGACCTATCGAGAAGTTAGTATTGCCATGTTTTATACTTTAGCATATCTATAATGAATAAGAATAAGGAGCAAAAAATCAATGTTACAGTAAAATTTGGATGCATTTTGGTTTCTGATCTCAGAAGTACCACTGTCACAAAATCAAATTTGTGCAATAAGCATTGATCATGATTAAAGCTTGTTATTTTGTCATAAGATGTAATTTGTTATTTTTCTTTCGAATGCCTTCTTTGATAGTTCAGTATTGTTGGATTCACTAGCTGTATGAATGAGAAGTTCACTGTACCTATATGTGTTTTCAACATTCACTACCAGTACATCATGAGACCAGTTTTCATGGATAACGTGTTACCATATTAGTAATACTGACAGCTGTGGTGCCTATTTATCACATCAGTTTAAGAGAGGCTGTGATTTGCAAAGTCCCAAAGTGCGTGGTGAAATTAATGAATCTCTATTCAAACTGCAAATTTTGTTGTTGTTGTTTAAATATTTGACATAGTTTGCTATATTTTCTTTCCATTAAGAGTTTTCTTCAAGATTCACTTTGACTTTTCCCCTTCCTGTTGAGGCAGAGATATATTCATTTCAGTGAACAATAATAAGAACAACAAGAACAAACAAAAAACTGCAAAAGCACACTCTCTTTTTTACATAAGACATCTATTAAAATTTTTTAAATAAAATTTACATATTACTGCTTTAAAAAGAAAGGTAAATAAATAAATTGAAAAAAAAAAAAAAGACTACAGACATTTTCATGTTGCCAAAGAATTCAGATTTAGAACTTTATACAGGCGTAGGATTGAGATGGGTGAAATGTACAAATAAGAACACTTTATATCGCATATGGCCAGTAATATTAATAGCAACAGAATAACAAATCATGCTGTCTCTTGGATGAAAGCATTGACATAGAACCTTTGTGAGGACACATTTCAAAATGACAGAATACTGAAATACTTGTGATTAAAAATTGGTGACCAATAAGCAGAAAGGGATAGAAACACTGGTATTTATTGGTAACTGTGGAATGTATAATGTCCTGCATGAATATAGCTGAATCTGGAAATTAAAATAGATACATGTGGATTATAAAGTTTTAGGATGGAATTATGACTTCAGAAATGGATAAAAGGCAGATCCTGATGATAATGAAAATGAATATGAACCCAGTGTGAGGAGATTAGCTTTGAACAGATGAGAGCACTATCGCATCGGTCAATTAACTTGAAATTGATTGAAGAATATAGATCAAATTATGCATGTGCAAGAGAGAAATTATTGATCTACTACCTCGATTAACATTAGGAAATGACGATTCCACTTTTCTCATTACCTTAAGCTGTTGATGTTCTCCTGTAACAATATACAAATTAAAGTATTTCTGCCTGCAGATGTACATTGCACTTCCTATAGAAGTATAGTGATACATAATCTATATTAGCTACCTGTTTGTTATGGACGGATAATGATAAAGAAAAAGGGCTATTTTAATATTATTTATATTGAAAATATTACTTCGATCATCTCATAAATACTTACCGGTATACAGTTGTTGTGGCATGGTATTTATAATTAGATGATAAATCATGATTTCATCGGTAGGCCCCGAACTAAAGCAATGCATTCAAAACAAAAACAGTGCTGTCCGGACTCTCTCAACGTATTAGGTTACATTTAATCATTATTATTATTCCGTGGTGTATATTTCTTGGGAGAAAAAAAAAGGTGTTGGTGGTGGGGGGGGGGGGGGTGATTGGGGAAACAAATTCTCCCAGATTGCAGCCTGATAGATAGCGAGGTGGATCGTGTAATTGCAGTGTGATTACTGCAGGAAGATGACACAAGTAACAATGTGATCAGGTGGAGTTGACGTCAACTAGTGTGTTATAATCAGATGATAAAATAGAAGTGGCTGAACAAGGGATATCCAGATCATGATGCTGTAGGACTAATAAATCACTTCAGTAGCGTGATGAGACACTTTTTTTTTTTTTTATAAACCGAATCTTTTGGAATGAGAATTTTTCTCGCAGTATGAATTTCTACGGAAATTGTTGCCTCAAGACATAAGCTTCATTATTTTATATATTATAGATCTATAGGGCTATGATATTTTCTTTCATCTGGACGTCGTGTCTATAGATGAGGGGGGGGGGGGAGCGGAAAAAAAGGGGGGGGGTCGATTCAATGCTAAGTAGACTTTGTTGGACTTTGTCCCTCTGGGTTTTTCTTCCCCTCTGTTTTTCTACACAGCGGGTTTATCAAGGCTTTTTTTGCACCAGCGAATGTCTTTCTATGTGACAAAACAATTGCAGCCTCTCATTCTCTCTTTCTTTCTTTTGTTTTCTGGAATCTGTTGTAGTCAAATCTTTCAATGCCTCTGAATTTCTTTCTCTCTCTCTCTTTCTCTAACTCTTTCTCCCTTTCCCCCTTTGTTTTTCTTTCTTTTTTTCTCTCTTTCTTCTTTCTTTCTTTCTCTGTCCAAGAAGATGAGTTTTTGACTCAGCGTTCTGTCAGGCTGTCAGTCTAACTGTAGTGTAACGGTCCTGATAAACCACTGACGTAGATTGAGATAGATAATCACTGATATCAGACAGATAGTCCCGTCCGAAGATATGAAAGTTATTACATTCGTGTCACACGAGTGAGCATCAGTGAGACGATCAGGGCCAAGGTGGACAGCGATAGAGACGTGGCGGCATCCAGACCTTCCACATTACACTTGTCAGTGCGACAGCACCATTCCTCTCTGCAGAGACCAATCAGAAACGAGAAAACAAAAAAAAAAAACGGTATAACATATTCATTTAGAACAATTCTGTCCTTACTGCCATAGTGATTGTGGTTATAAGAGAAGGTGATTAGATTTACTGAAAATATAGTAGTGTTGTTGTTTTATTGTTGTAGTTGTTGTTTCGTTTTGTTTATTTTATTATTTCTTTTTGGCTTTATTTTGTTATATTTATTTTTTGTTTGTTTGATTATTATTATTATTTTTTTTTTTGTTTGTTTGTTTGTTGCTTTTTTCACCATTTACACACGCTGTTACAGAACCTGATGTTATTTATTGACATTTTAAAAGTAAAAAAACAGCTGTGATTGAACTCTCAACTGAAAAAAATAATACAATGTATACCCTGCAGTGCATTATGACATGAGCATTAGAAGACATCATATCATATATTATGTTTTGACAACTAATGACAATAATAATAATAATAGAGAGTATTTATATAGCGCTTATCCCCGTACTGTGCAGGCTCTAAGGACTTTACAATCTATCATGATCCCGACAGACCCAAAGAAAACACTCATAAACGTTCTCAGCTTCCTGAGAGGCATACAAGGCGGCTGCCTGTTAGGCGCTCAAATTCTTATCAATCTAACAATATCAACCACTGTTTATAGTCGGGTACCCATTCAAACTTAGGTGGAATCAGGAAATGTGTGTAAATTGTCTTTCCCAAGGACAAAATGTCGGGACCAGTTAGGATTCGAACCCGAAACTTCAGATCCCGAGTCCTTATAGATAAATGGACAAGAAATGGACAGAGTTGATTGTTGTATGAAGAAGTTATAATTATGCAGGCTACCAGTTCACAGGATTCTGTTTGATTCCCCCCCCCCCCCCCCACCCCCCTCAAACTAGGCCTGTCACATACGGAAGTCCAGTTACATACTAAATCCGTATGGAGGAAGTGAGCATGACTCAACCGTTGAATTTGAAGGAACGTAACTCCAGGTTTCATTGAATCAACTATCAGAGAAACTGATTTCTCTCCCTTGGAATTCCAGCAATTGACGTTGAGGATCATAAAACGAACATGACGTAACAACCCATCTTTTTCATCAAGTGGCTGAGAGTTTTTTGTTTTTTTTTTTTGCGTAAATTGTTTAAAAAACAATGTAGAATTGATACACTTCACTGAGAAGTAACTCCTTTAAGTTTCGGTTTTTCATTTTTTCTTTCTTTTTGTCATCCCTGCGTGGCCACTGTTCAGAATATCAAGCTGTATTTGGAAACAAATCTGTGCTTTAAGACATATTATAATCGCAAGTGAAATGGAATCTGAAACCAATCGAAACAGTAATTGGATGACTCTGACATGGGTAACTTACAGGCGGCGTGTCCAGTTATCCCAGTAGTAACTGGCACATTTGGGTGAAATCGGAACGCTTAGAAAGATACTACGGAAAAGAAAAAGGGAAAGAAACATAATATATTTTCTAAAACAGTACTTGTGAATTCGTCTTTCTTGTCCTTCTTAAAAAGAAAATAAGTCGGCCGACAAAACAAACAAACAAACAAACAGACAAACAAACAAACGAAAATGCATTACTTTGTACTTGGGTAGAAGAAAGAAAACGTAGCTCTCTGTTGTACGAATATATTGGACTGTTATAACATTATTTCACAGGATTTTCATTTTAGGAATGCCCATGGCGATGCTAGATGGGGTCACGGTAGAACGGAAGGTAGCTTCTTTTCCTTTATAAAATTTCTTCTTTCTCCCCCTTCTGCACCAGTCTGCTGTCTGTACACCGTTCTCTTTCCCGGGCGCGCTTAGATAAAAAAAATACTGATCAATCGATAGCAGGCACAACTGTTCGATCTCACGAATGAGGGTAAACGAGAATGAAGGCGGGGATGAGGATGGGTGGGAGAAAGGGGAGATCGATAACTCATATGGAAATTATCTCTCCTGGACAAATCGAGAAAGGCGGAGGACAAGGATGAAGAAGTGTGGAAGGGAGGAAAGAATGGAGAGGGTCGTCGATAGCGATCCTATATTCTCTCGTTACAGGAAACACCGTTGACACGATAGCCCTGTCTGTTTACCTTTTATTCCTTCCGCCATTCTCCATGATGTAACTGGACTGACAGATTCGCTGGCCACAAGTGGCTTTAACCATATAGTCCTGGTACACAGTGCTCGAGATCTCAATCTGGAGAGAGATAGGAGGATGAGAACTAATATTCATTGTTGAATATCGAGTTCGTGCAGATCCACACTACATGATTGTGCTCGAATGCACTGTATTGAAGACATAGAAAACAGGAAGCACGATTAACAGTTTAGATCCCTACCCAAATACAACTCCTGCACAGGTCTTAAACTTCTGGCAGAAAGTGTAACATTTAAAAGGTTCAAAACTATTCCTGTCCAGTTCAGCCTTGTGTGCTCTTGGGCCAGAGATAAAAGATACAAGAGAGGCAATGAATGTTAGAGATCAATAATTGGCCTCTCCTCATGGTAATACTCCTTAAAACATCAAGAGTAGCTAAAGATCCCGCCTCCCCTCATGGAGAAAAACATAAAAAAAAAAAAAGAAAAGGAGGAGTTGGGAGGTGGCAAAAGTCTTATTTTACCTCAGACAACAGCCATTCTAATTTAATGACAGTTAAAATTACTATTAACTTTATCGACCACTTACGATGCAAGGGAAAACCCTGTCTTTCTCACATGTCTCTGCTGAATTATTGCCAATCTGGTAGCTCAAACAGTTCTCATAGTAACAGGTAACGTTGTAACACAATGTGGGTTGCTGCAATGAGAAGCAAAGCAAATGGCCAAGATAGATAGATAGATAGATAGATAGATAGATAGATAGATAGATAGATAGATAGATAGATAGACAGACAGACAGA
>JBCAUA010069550.1:0-11063 GCA_038406235.1 Peronia verruculata
ACCAATATGTTTTTCCATTCAAATAAATGATAAATACATGTAGTAAAAATGTACTTTGTTTTTTTTTTTTTGAAGATCTACATAATCATACATCGACACTCAAATTTATTATTATTAATGCTGGAGACATGCACACCGTGACAAAATGTCCCCTTCATAATAATTGCGGTCTCCATTCATGTGAATTTAAGTCTATGTTATCTGGCAAGTTTTGCAACTTTTGGCGCAACTTTTTGGGTTTTTTTCGACTTTCTAGCGCAACTTTTGCAGATTTCCGGCACAACTTTTGACCACTTTTTTCACAACTTTCTGGGGGGCCAGGTAGGCTATTAATTAATGTATTCAGAGTGAAGTTTTTTTTTTTTTTTTTGTTCTGAAGCCTTTCAATCCTAAGAAAGTGGGATTATCTCGGCTTTTTTTAGAAGTTGCTAATTATTGCTGAGAAATTTTGTGAGTAGAAATTTTGAATTTGGAAATTTTACCCGGATAGCGGCATTCATCCTACTCTTCCATCGACTTTCCTCCATCGAGTTTGAACTGCCAAGGGTTCTTTAACATGCATAACGTACATACGGGACCTCCGAAATATATTCAAGAAGGCTAGACGCTGGGCTTCCCTATCCACGGGAAGCCAGGGGACCGTTGGGTCACTGAAAAAATGCGGGTTTTCGATCTTGGTGTCCTTCCATTCCCCAGAAGCAGGACTCCTGAATCAATCCCGGCCTGTTTCCTCCATAAGCAGACACCATACCACAGAGCAACTGCGCACGAGGGGATAGCAAGGAAGGTATACTATTTAAACTGGAGAGTCGACTGATAACGTCACAGACGAGATAGCCATCAGAAAGGAGATTGAAAGACTTTTTTTTTTTTTTATAACGTCACATAGGGGATGCAGTGGTTCAATGGGTGTGGCATCTGCTCAAGGAGAAAACAGGCCGGGATGGACTCGCTGGTTCTGCATCGGGGGATGACAGGACACGAAGATCGAAAACCCGCATTTATTCAGTGACGCAACGGTGCCCTGGCTTCCTGTGGGTAGGCAAGTCCGACGTCTAGCCTTCTCGGATAAGAGCGAATATATACGTACTTTACGCACGTTAAAGAACCCTTGGCAGTTCAAAATCGATGGAAGAGTTGGCTGAATGCCGTTGTCAGGGCAAAATTTCCAAATTCCAAATTTCTGCCCACTAAATTTCACAGCAAAAATTGGCAACTTCTAAAGACCGAGGTAATCCTACTTTCTTGGGATTGAAAGGCTTAATGAGAAAAATAAAAAAGATCACGTCGCACATGCTGAGTGTGGAGCTATGGGCATGAGGGAGAGACGTGTTCACGACGTAACGAAATTCACAGTACATGTATCATTCTCTCATGATTGCAAGTCTGTTGTATTCTGTCCTTGCTGTAGCTCTAGATTTAAAAAACAAAATGAATCCATTTGTTTACAAGAAAAGATTCACTAGATGAGAATAGTGACTAACTCCGTGCCTCGTAAAGGACGTCAAGCATAGCAAATAGCGACGCTTCCATGGCCATGGCGTCCAGTGTTGGCGAACGAGACACGGGGTGTTCTGGGCGACGTCATGAGACCGCTCTCCAGTAAAATAGCATAAGCTCCGTGGACCCCCTCCTTGAGGGCGGGGGGGGGGACAATTAAAACAAACAAACAAACAAAAAATGTCACTTGAAACATGTTTCATTGATCTGTGAGTGCATTGATTTTATACTGAAAATAATAATAATACATGTAATAATAAATAATAATCACTTCTTGAAACAATTCACATTGCTTTGCCAAGAAGTGAATGAAATTTAACCGGATCAGATTATATATTATTTGATGGTTCAATGCTATATGAGTATCAGTGTTCATTCACTCTTGATTTTTTTTTTTTTAAAGTTTTATTTCACCTTTGAATAAAAACAGGTTCAACATTCATGATGAGGAAATAGTACACGTACTTTTCATAGTAGTAGCACATGTAAATAGCTAGATAGGAGGATGACCAACTAGTTGGATAAAATGACACTTTAGGCCTACTAAACTCCTTTGTCGGGTAAGAAGATAAACGAAAAAAATATATATATTCGTAATTCTCATTTTTTCATGGCTTAGAGACATGCCTATCTGCAATTATCTAAATCTGTGTTAAATGTTGATTTGGTTGTGAGGATTATGTTTATAACCACATAAAGAACTCGAATATCTTCCTATTCTGGCAGAAGAAAAAAAATGTTATGTATGTACTTGAGAAAATAATTTTCTAACGCTGGCCACACACGCTTGATTTTTTGCTCCGTTCTCACTGAGCAGTCTGGAGTCGCAGAGTTCGCACGGTGCGTGTAGGGGGGAAATTAGGCCAACTTTATTGTTGCAAAATCCCGAACTGAGAAAATCAGGAATTTTTTGTTTTTGTTTTTTGCGCAGTTCTGCAGGTCAAAGCTGAGCACGACCGGATACTTTCGGCTTCCTTTGAAGTTGGCTACAGGCGGAGATTAAATACAGTGAATTTATTATGTAAATCATAGCTCAAATAACAATAATAATAATTATAATAAGTACAGATTTGGAATCAGCATGTCCAAATTAGGGCGGGCTAGGCGCGTATGTCTCGATTTGATACTTAATACAAAAATATATTTTTAAAAAATTAACAATTTATATTTACCCCTACACTTAGCAGTACATGTAGGCCGCACTACTGTACAATAACAAGATTTAAAAAAAAAAAATAATAATAATAATAAAAAAAGACGTTTCTACTTGATCTTGGCACACGTGCCTCCTCGGTACCCTGACCTCGCCCCCCCCCCCCCAAGAAAATTGTGAAAAAAATGCTCAAAAGTTGTGCTGGAAATAAGCAACAGTTGAGCTAGAAAGTCGCAAAACATCCTTAAGTTGCACTAAAAGTTGTAGCAATTGCCAAAATTCATAAATCTGTGGCGACCGCAATCATTATAAAGGGACATTTTGTCACTGCGTGTGTGTCTCCAGCATTAAAAATTCGAGTGCCCGTGTATAGGATAATTATGTAGATCTTATTTAAAAAAAAAAAAAAAAGAAATACCTTTATTATATCATTTGTTTGAATAGAAAAAAAAAGGTTTTAGTAGAAATGGAACTGGGGACAAGTCAGCCATGATAATATATATATAAGAACTCTCTTATTATGAGAATGTGCACTAATGTATGAATGATTTGAATATATCTTTATACCACAAGGTGGTGTATGCATTTTTAATCCTCTTTGTCGAACACACAAAAGTATTAATTTTTACTTATTTATTTTTCATTTATTTATTTTATTATTACTATTATTTTTATTTTTTTTTTTTCATCAGTGCATACGTTTTTGCAACTAGTCAGTAAAGCTGCATTGATATTCATTGCATTTCGTGCCTTGTTAAAAAAAAAAAAAAAAAACTGCATTAAATCTCTTATTTTACATTTTGTCCGAAAAGCTGGACTAATTTTCACATTTCGAAACTCTTCAAACCTTTTGGTGCAGCTGTACTGGAGCTTTTATTTTGCAACTTGTTGGAAAGGCTGCTTCAATTCTCACATTTCGCAGGTTGTCCAAAAAACCTGAATTTTAAAATGTTTTGCGAAACTGCATACATGTATATATATATGCTATAATTTTGTAACTTCTTGTTATCGAAGTTGTATGAATTAAAACTCATATTTTGCAGCTTATTGCAAACCTGCATTATTGTTCTGACACTGTAATGTCGTAAAAACTGTATCAAAGACATGCAAAATATTTTGCGATAATTTGTCAGAGAACTTCTGAATCTTATTTTGCAACTTATCCGAAGAATTACATTAATGTTCACAATTCGCAGTATGTTGAACAATATATTCCAGACGTAAATCTGGGACTTAATAATAATCAGACAATTATTAGAGCTAGGGAGATCCAGCTCTGAAAAAAAAAAAAGGGACACTTGGATAGTCAGAACAGTACAATAGAAAGTTTTGATCACTTGAGGATGCAGCATTGTTAGTTTAAGTACATGTCGATTTATAACTTTAATCTAGAATATTTGATAAAATTATGAAATTCGAGGAAAAAAAAAAGAGAAAAATTACCACTGGTATAGTCAAAGACTAGAATTGCTCTCCATTGATATCCCTTTTATTGGTGATTCCATAACAGAGAGAGAGAGAGAGAAAGAGAGAGAGAGAGGAAACAATTTTTTGTCCAACTGGATCGATGGTGGCTTATAAAAATTCTGTGAAAACTGAGTCACACAAGATAACAAACTGATCATGTGGAGGGTTTGAATGTCCAGTTCAATTGACTCCGAATTTAGTGTCGATACATCTAAAGGAAATACGGAGTCAAAATTAACTGAGTGTGTATGGCCGCTTTAAGACCCATGTGCATAATCATTGTCATTATAGTCGAAATCCTTTTTATATTATTTTATTTAAGCCTTTCAATTCTAAGAAAGTAGGATTACCTCGGCTTTTAGAATTGCCAATTTTTGCTGAGAAATTTTGTGGGTAGAAATTTGGAAATTTTGCCCCCCAGCGGCACGAAGCCTGCTCTTCCATCGATTTTGAACTGCCAAGGGTTCTTTACCGTGCGTAACGTACACACGGAACCTCCGAAATATATTCGCCCTTATCAGAGAAGGCTAGACGTCAGGCTTCCCCACCCACAGGAAGCAGGGGAGCGTTGAGTGACTGAAAATGCGGGTTATCGATCTTCGTGTCCTGTCATCCCCCGATACAGAACCCACGAGTCCATCCCGGCCTGTTTTCTCCATGAGCAGACGCCATACCCATTGAGCCACTGCGACCAAAGAGAACTCTTTGCCGCGACCCCCTGTCAAAATCCTATGGTTTTATTTCGTATTAAATAATAGGCTAGTTTTAGCTATAACCCTTTCACTGGTCATACAAAATGCGACTTTCTGATTAAGAGAACTGATATTGCCATTGTCTAGATTGATACAATATTATTCTTTTAAAATGTTCTTTCCCTATAATGTTATCCATGTGTATCCAAATTTTAATAGGTATTTTAGGAAAAAAATATTCAAAACAAATGACCCGGTCTCTAGCAATATGTCATGGTGTTCAATAATATGTGACGATGTATATCAGTTTGAAACAGAAACTTTACTGCTACCTGGTAAGTAAATAGTTTATTTGCTTTCTTTATTTCTGGTCGCGGGAAAGTGCATGGAGGAATTCTGCTATCAGAATCTGGACTGAGATAACTCGGCAGTTCCATCAGATCAATTTATCACCTTTCTCGAGAAGTGAAACCGAAATTGTTGATGTGGCGGTGTACAGGCTTAGTGTTGTGATATGATTATTTAATGAAAGGACTAAGAAAACTGAAAAAGGGGCGCTATTATTTGCGCCAGTGATCAAAAGATAGAATCTATCATTACTACAAAATACATTAGATCTAGTCTAATGGTTTATAAAGATCTTGTCTAGAATCTAATACTAGAACAGAAATCTAGATCAAGGGCTAAGCTATTGAATCAAGACACCATAATATTGAACAGTAGAACACAGACCATCTACTCTAGATCTTTATTATAGAAATAATAGATCTAGATCTAGTCTTAGATAGAATCTAGATCTAGACCTTCTATATCATGATGAACGGCAGTATGGGCGATGAAGGTCTGGTTGTACTTGTGAAAAAAGTCAACGGGGCTTCACCATCACCGCCTTTGCCCTATTCAGGTCGTGAAGGCCAGGTGGCTTGTAGTGTATTGAACAAAGTATACATATTTGGAGGAGTTGAACAGGGACAAGGAAATGAGCCTGAAGAGAAAAATGATTTAATTGTATTTGATTTGGGTAAGTGAATCTGAGGTCTGGCCTGTACAAAAGCTCCACATCTGACATGAAAATCACTGTGATCTAGATGTCGATTAAGTAATGAAGTTCTAGATCTAGATTTGTGCCACGAAGCTGGCACAGTTGCAGACCTGCCTACCCTCCCGCATTACACAGGATCATCCTGCATTTGGACTCAGTATCCCGCCTTTCTGCATCATGAATATTAATTCCCACATTCGGACGAATTTGGATATGTTATACTAGTTTCTCCGAATTTCATGCTTTGGTGTCATTTTGAATGCCGCCAGAGTGCAGTTTTCATTTCACAGTCCAGCAGGAAAACGGTTCTTCCATTTCTTGCTATGGGCAGTGGTCATGCCTGTGACCATTGCTAAGGCCTGTGTATGTAGGCCAGCAGTACATGATGTAGGCTTGTACGGACATGTGGTGATGTAGTGTTATGTGCTACACTCAGCCTATCCCGCCTTCATGCTAAGTGGTCGTTCATGTGCACCTGTCATTCATGATCTGATCATCACTTAGTCCAGGATCACTCAAGTTATCAAGTCGTCACTGGACAGAAGACGACAGGCTGCCCATAATATGCATCATCATTTAAGCTTACTGGTCCTGTCTGCTTACTTTACCTGAGAGGGATTGGGAAAAAAAAATACTGAGTCTCAGCAATTCTGACATAATTTTGGTGTGAAATTTGACTGGCCTGTTATTCTATTCGAATGTCCCTGCCAGCACTCGTGGTGGAGGTTGTCTCACTCACAGGCTATTTTCTGTCTATGAAATGGTTGATAAAACCTTCTACTTCTTCTTGTGATAGCTGTCACTATCACTGCCAGAATTGAACTGCTTCACTGCCATGCATCAGGTTTAGTCCAGTCAGTTTTCTTCTCTCCATCCACTACTATCCGCCACCCGCCATCTGTTGTGCCCACCAGCACTCTCCTCTACATTCCCACCATCAAGAATCCGTTGTTCAATATTGCTAATTGTTAAGAGAAGCAGATAGATGTGAAACACCGGTCGGTGGTCACAGCATTGGATCAAAGAGAAAGGGGGGATGTTGGGTGGTGGGCTGACTGTGGACCCACCACATACTCCCTTTCCCACCCTACAGTGAAGTGGTAGTGCGCCTTCTTCAGAAATGTAAAACGGTGACACAAAAGAATGTGCATTTCTAAACTTTTATGAATAGTGAAAAATACACTAAGTCTATACTTGAATTAAAGTAAAACTGTACACCATGTTATGAATATGCAAAGAATGTACGAAATGCAGATCTAGTTTAATGTGTAATATTTATATCGAATGAAATCTAAATTCACATGCGGATGCTCTATTGGTTTCTCATGTAACACATAGTAATTCTAAGTAGGAACTATGGGTCGTCAATTCCCCTCCTTTTCCCTGATTTTCCCTCCTTTTTAAGTCAGATATCCCTCTTCCCTTGTTGTGAGGTTAGGCAGGTCTCCAGATGCAGCCTGAATCTTGTTTTGCCACAGTTATACTCCAAAACAAGTACATTATCACATTAACTGTTGATTTCTCAACAAACTGCACCTGATTTCATGCAGAAAACATAAAATATATTTTACCTGAAAAATTTTTTCTACAGACACCAAAGTTTTTGTCCCAATTGAATTATCTATGAGCTGGTACTCCCGGCTTATAAAATGTAGTCAGGCCTGCTACTGAATGAGTTAATTTGTAATGCATCATTGATAGATCTAGATCCTAACACAATGTTTTGCAGTTTGAATGATCTAATATGTTGACCTACTTAACTTAGCCTCCACATGAATGGGTTAGATCCAGAGCTACTGTCAGTATGGTTCTAGGGCCTTGTCTAATGTGTTATTCCGTGATCTGAGAAAAAATACGGCCGCACCGCACATCATGCAGCTGCATTTTTACCCACTTGCCGCACGATTGCCACACTTTTTGCGTTTTTGGCATTTTTTTGCCAATTTGGAGCATTTTCCCATATTTTTCGGCATTTTTTGTATATTTTAATATGAGAGTGAATAATTCAAATTAATTCTTTGTTGGTTTTGAATTTTTTGTTTTAATTGGGCAGACTTTTCTTACCTGGCACAAAAACAAATTAAATACATAACTAGTGGTTTCTTTAATGCTGCAACTACAGTACTTAATAAAGTCAGAACGTAAACAGTCGCTTAGCAGACATCTAGTTCTACAAAAAATCCACCAGAATGTCTGAGTAATACCGTCATGTACACCCCCCCCCCCCCTTTCATTTTTACAAAATCTCAATACATTTACAGATATTTTTACCTGATGAGGAGACTTAACATGACGAATATGATGATTGTGGATCAGAATCTGTGAGTGAGCCAGAACTGGACTCTGAGTACATCGAGATCGAGGAGTGACGATAATCAAGTCTGGCTTTGTGTCATCAGCATATATATAGATCTACATAATTTAGATTTGAATTTGGGCCTACTGCTAGCTATAGAGAGGGACTATAGAAGAAGGGGTAAGGGGAGAACACAGAGAGAGAAGGGCTTCCAGTCAACTCTAGGCCTGCTTGACATAGCCAGCATGAAGATATGACCATTTAAAAGCCTACTGGGCTGACGCAATTGCTGTCATCCAAGCAAAAATCAGTGGTGTATCGGGGGGAATGAAAAATTGCTTTTCCGGAGCTTATGTTTGACAACCAATACCTTGTTTTCTGTTTTTAATTATTATTAGTATACGCTTTTTGGAAACTTATAATGTGACTGGCTGAATAGACTTAGCCCCAGGACTTAAAAATTAAATTGGTTTTTAATTTTTGCATGTGTGTGGCGGTTTGTCAGGCTGAGGTACACTACAAAAGGTGTTCAGCTATATCAACTTCATTCATCGTGACCTCTGACTTTGATGATAAATGCAGTGACATCAGTGATCAGGTTTTCACCCTGCCCATTGGTCTTGTATTTGTCATGTTTGTATTACAATTATGGAGCGAGGATCTGGAGATTGATTATCCATGTCAGCAGTGCCTTTTTTTAAAATTTTTTTATTCTTAATTATGAACCCTATTATTACTTCTAATTGGACCTATGTTAATATGCTCGCTAGTGGGCTGTGCAGACTGTTATCTGAAAACGTCATAGATAAAGATGTGTTGTAATTTGTGAGTTGCACTTTTTTGGCATTTTTTTTTTTTTTTTTTGCACTTTTTGCCGCATTTTTTTTTTTCATTTTTTGCCGCATGCCTTGGCTTTGAAAATGGATTTTTTCTCGGATCACAGGTTATTGTTGAAAATTTACTTGAATCACACAGACAAGGCTCTTTGAAGACTTCAAAAATGTTTAAGACTTAAACTTTATGGAAAACCTTTTTTCTGTCTTTTTTGTTTTTCATTTTGAGAGTGTAGTTGAGGAAGATGTAGAATGGAGAGATCTAGATCTAGGTAGGAGTTAGGCCTTAGCAGGGCTCGACAAATCGCCTGCCCGATAGCCCGGGACAAGTAAAATTTCCGTCGGGCAAGCAGGTCTGAAAAGCCGCTGCCCTGGCGGGCAAGTCCTAAATTCCGGGTGTATTGTCAGAACCACTAGCCGGTACATCATGTCCTTTGATTGAAATGCTGAGAGAGAGAAGAGTGCGCCAACGCAGCCTATAGTCACGTCTAGCTGATTTGAGCCTACATCAAGCATGAACCCGCGTTACTGCTTCCTTTAATTTTATTTTAATCCATTCTACCCACTTTATATTTCCAGTTTACATTCATTGTTCGCATTTGCATGTTTCACTTTGGTTGGCATTCTCACTTTCTTTACTGTGCACAAACCTCACCTCAAAGCTGTATTTATTATGTAATAATTTGTACCAGTAATATAATTAATACTAATGATCAATAGTAATTAGATGACCCCTCGGCCTCGGGCAGGTTTCAGGCAAGTTACATTAGAATGGGCGTGCCTGATCGGGCAAGCTCTAAAAAAAAATTTGTCGGGCCCTGAGCCATAGTCCTATGGACTTTAGTTCTGTCTTGATCTAAATCTTATGCCAAAACAAATTGTCACAAAGCAATCTTATATCATACTATATGCCAAACATATTCTTTCAAATTTAACTTCAGTTAAAGATTTTGTTTTCTATTCGGTCCTTTCAGGGATTCTAGGCTTTGCTGCTGGCTTTGCCCAGTTGGGATTATAGCCTCTTGGGCTAAAAACCCAGATCGTGAATCACAGCTATGAGACTGAAATCGTTGGTTAGGGATTAACAGATATAAATTTACATTACAACAGGAACATAACCGTAGGGGAAGGCACGCACTTAAGAATACCATAGTCAGATTTGATGGTTGTGGAAGGAGCAGAGCTATCTTTTTCATTTTGACTTTGATATTGACTTATTCTCCTTTTGAATTTATTTTCACATGATGCTGTTTCAGGTAATTATTGTTTGAAGTAGTATTGATATAATGACAAACATGTTTATGCCTTTTATTTTCAGAAACTTCAAAGTGGTCAGCTCCCACAGTTAATGGGACAGTACCTCCACCAAGATCTGCAGCATCACTGATAGCAGTAGGCACAAAATTGTATTTATTTGGTGGGCTGAGTCATATGTCAGGCTGGTTTGATGACACATTTGTTTTTGATACAGGTAAAGATTAAAAAAAAATGTCCATTTCATGATAGCATGGAAAACAGAATCTTTTCCTCTTGACAATAATATGAATCTGCTTGTCTTTTGCATGATGACATATATCTTCTTTCACTTCGTAACTGATTAATATACGAACATTTTGTTAGGGCTGTCCGGTGGACTTATATTAGTAAATTTAGAGTAATTTTCTGTCCTAATAAATATCCAATATGGAGCTGTAACTGGAGGCTGTCTGCAGTTCAGTTTTGCGTATATATTGTCGGATTGGATTTATGCTGGCCCAGGCAGAAATTACTATGAAATCAAAGCATTACATATTAGATTAGATGTACTCATTTGGCATTTAAAGGGGTAGTGCAACATCACCTGTTTTTGTCTCAAATTAAATGTTGTAAACCCACTGACAAGTGACATACAAGTTAGAAGCCAATGGTTTCTTAAGGCCAAGGTCGGCAGTGAAAGCCAAAATCCACATTTTTGAGTTGAGCAATCTTTTAATGCCGTAAATGTGTTGAAAGTGTGTTCCTCGTTTACTCTAGGGTAGTTTTTCGTGAAAAATTTTCATGGTTGCCATGGAAACGCATGAAAACAGCCGCCATTTTGGAT
>JBCAUA010069561.1:0-11063 GCA_038406235.1 Peronia verruculata
AATCGGAAAAATGGAAAAGAAATAGATTGGTATCGGAGGTGGAAAATAGTGAAAAGTAGTAAAAAAAAAAAAAAAAGACGACTGTGACTTGAACTCACCTGGCGCAACTTGCGACTCATTTGCCCTGGATGCAAGACATATAAATATATCTTGCACCCAGGGGAAATGATTCGGAAGTGGCGTCAGGCGATTGCGAGTTACAGCCGTTTTTAACTATTCTCCGACCATTTTTTTTTTTTTTTTCCAGGTTGTGAAAGGTCGAAATTTCGTTGGGGGGGGGGGGTCTTTTGTTTCTCAGTTGAGAAGTAGTTAAAACGGCCGTAATTCAAAATCTGCCAGCGCAACCTCTGGCTCATTTGCCCTGTGCACAAGACATACAGACTTAGATCATTACAAATAACATCAGAAGAAGATAAACTTGAGAGCAGATGTGCAATTTGATGAGCATGAGTTCAGCAGAGATGAATTTCTTTAAACAGTCTCAGTTAGTTCCCGGTGCTTTCTTCAACCTAGAAGCAAATATGTTCAAATAATCGTGAACTTGTAAACACGATATGATCAGATCATATTTTTTGAAAGTTTCCAGAGTAAATGTATCAAATTTTTATCTCATAGCAACCATTAAGAATGAGTCACATTTCACTTGACAGGATTTTTGTGTCGTGGCATATTGTATTCAGATCTATAACAGTGTCATCTGATATCTGTTGTATGCACGGACTGTTTTGTTGCTGTGTAGAACGTATTGATGGTTTGCGCATATGGTGACAGTAAAATTTAACAACATGTAATATATCATTTTCATTTTGATAGTGTAACAGCACCTACATGTGTATGATGTAGAAGTAGAATAGTTAAGAGTTCTCAAGCGAATAAAAAAGATGCTGTTATTGAGTCAAAAAAAAAAAAAAAAGAAGATGGCACAAAGAAAGAATACTGTTTTATCCGTAGGGTCACTATAATGTTTTCATACTGTCTGTGTTAAATGAAATATACAATGTTCCTGTTGTCACCAGCTGTAAATTGATATTTTATTGAGACACAGAGACTATTAGAAGATTTTATTTGCACACCATTACCATCACTTCTTCACAGAAACTGAAAATAATCAACAGCTTGACTGTTTGTGGCTGGGCTTGACGTAGCCTATGACATATTGAATTTAAATACAAAATTAAATTCTTTTCTTGTTAGCGCTGTTGTCAGTTATTATGAAATTGTGTTGTTGATATGTTTTTGGTAAATGTGTTTAAACATATTTCTCTTGTCAGCCCATGCCAGTTAAGATATCAGGCATGTCCTCATATACATGTATTTGAAGCTTGAATTAAGAGATGAGAATTTTAAATTGAGTGGTAATACTTTGTGGTAAAACTTGATTCAAAGATACTGAAGGCAATTGAATATTCAAGACAGTAGTAACTCACTGTGTAGCTTGACCATGGCACAAGATAATCAGAACAAGCTTTCTGCTCACTTTAGGAATTCTTAAACTGAATGAAAAACACTCACATCTTACATAAAATAATTTCAAATTATAGAATATTTTGTGCAAAGGTAAATAAAGGCTAATCTTTTACACTTAATGATAGAAATTATGGAATAAATAGTGGTACTGTTGAATGGAATTGTACATTTAAAAACAAATTATAGAATATTTTCCAGCATATTTATTTACCAGAGCTATTGTTTTACATTTGATATTCAAATTATGGAATAATTCCTGGCACAGGTGAATGCTAAAAATCTTAATTTTAATATAAGAATTAAAAGAATAATTAATAGTATTCCATTTACTTCTGTGAAATTTATGCATGTGGAATTCAATCACTAATTATGTAAATATATGTCTTGATACATATATAATTTGATATTTATATTCTCGTTATCCCCCCAGACCAAAGCTTTGCGGCATGTCAACACAGACCAGTGTCTAGGCAAGCCAGGACCCAGAGAAAAGGATATTCCCTCTCTTGGTAAGACATACCGTTCCTTTCTCAAACTTTAGAGTTAACAAACAAACACAAGATATTCTCTCAAGAGAATGGAAATGGGAAGTGGAAATGCATCATGCACCAAGCAGATTTTTTCCTCTTCTTATGTTATGTGCCAGGCCATTTTTACAATAACCATGATAATCTTGGACTGCCTATTGAGTTTCCCCATTGCCCTATTAAAAAAAACAAAATGCAAGTAGAAGTACATCCAAAGTTTCTTACATTCAAAAGGGCATGGGATGTATGAAAACTCTGCTTCTCTCAACATTTAATTCTGATCACTTGTTGCCGTTTGCATTAACAACCTCAAATATGTAAGAATTCTTGTATGTCGACCGGAATCCTGGGCACAAATCAAGAGATTTCCCTTTCATGTTTAAAATCATCATTAAATTTGTCAAAATTTAATCCATGTGTTTGTTTTAGAAATCAATTTAATATGACTGTCATTAACATGGATGTTGCTGTGATGTGTAGTTTGTGACATTCAATTACCCTCTTGATCAGTCTTGATGGAACGGCCAGTTTTCATTTTGCCATGAAACTTTGAAATGTATGTCTAAACCAACGAATGAAAAGGATGAGTTCATTTATTGACCAAGCTACAAATCACTAGAATTTTCAGAGATAACTTCACAATTTGAGATATGTTATTATATCTGTTTTTGTTTGTTGAAATTCCAGTCAGTTGTTATTTACTGTTGATCTTTTGGCAGCTAATTGCTGATAAACATTTTTTTTTTTGACAAGGAAAAGATAACAGAATTAAGGCAATGCAGTGGCCTTAAATTTGAAAGCATTTACCGTTAAATTAGGATTTTGTAAGTCCTTACGAGAAGTAAAAAGCAAAATCTGATGTTTTCCTTTTTTGAATGTTATGCTCCTCACTATATTTATAAGACTAATCTTGCACTGCCTATTCCTCAATGGGAGATTGTTGTACCAGGCTGTACACGTTTTACTTCCGTTGCCAGGCAAAAGAGGTTTGAACAATCATGCAGAGAAGAAAAAAAATCACTTTTGCAATCTTTGCTTGAAACATACGCCATAATTTTTTTTTTTTAATTATGGTGTAAAGAGAGCGTTTTCTCTTATTGTTAAAACTTTGTCAAATCTTTTGATCATCAGTCTATAGAATGATATGAAGTTAAGTTTTTTGTTCTTGTTGTTTTTTTCCTTCTTTGCTGAGTTCCTCATCACCGTTTGTTTAGCGGAAGGAAGTAATAGGACTAGGCATGATTATCATCCATTGTCCCAAGTAAAAAGCAAAAATACAAAATAATGATGTGCCCAAACTTTAAATTCACATCTATACATACATCTACACAGGGAAAGTTATCATAAAATAAGACTTGTTTTCCTCAAAACTTAATCTGGCCAAGAACTATTACTGTTCTGTAATAATGGCAAAAGTCAGACGTCTGCTAAAATGCAAGCAGATGTCTCATGGTATTTCTAAATGTGATATCTATCAGTGCGTTAAAAGAGAAATATGCCAACTGAATGTGCTCCCAAGCACATAAATGTAAAAAGTTAATGTTAAACATATTAAGAAATATACTAAATTTGAACAATACTATAACAATAGTTCAGAAATGTACAGTAACAAAAAACTAAGCATAGGAAGAAATATAACTAAGAAGTAGGTGAAAGCAGGAATTCTGATCCAGCCTGTATTTATTTTAGCAAATCATAATGGTGTATCTTATTAAATGACTTGAGTTGGACGTTTGTGTTTGATATTTCAAATAGTGCCGAGAACAGCGTATGCCATTATCGCAGAGTGGTGGTTGAAGATGTGCTGGACGTTCCCTATTGTTTCCAAGACTTTTGTGTGAACTGTTTTTGTTGTTGGTCTATTCCCAGGCAAGTGTACGGGTGGGGAGGAGCAGCAGTGGATACTGCGAGGCCTGAAGGAGAGCAGCCTGTGATGATTGTAGTATTACAGACACCAGATCTGACTTTGCTGTGATGTTGTGCATATCCAAGGGTTTTTTTGGTTGTTTTTTTTTTTTTTTTTCCCCCAGGGAGGAGCAGGGATGAAGAATTTTATATCTACTTAACACTTGGACGTGAGCATGAATGGATAGTGTGACTTGGCTGATTCTGCTTTTGTAGTATGGAGGAGTTTTTTTTTTGTGTTTTTTTTTCTTAATACTTTTCACAAGTTTATACAGCTTGTGAAGTCCATTATGTATCGAGGAAATCGTGTGCTCAGTTCTCTGTTACTTTATCTCCATTTTTCACATTTTGAGATAATTGTATAACAACTGTTTTTGCACATAGGAAAAAGGGCAAAATAATTTTCAAAATCTACCTGTTTAGGCAAGTGATCTGTGAAATAAATACATTATATGATAGATTTACTTTCTCTCTATCACATGACATATTTATCTCCAAATAGCCCAAATGTGGAGAGATAGAGCAACAAAGAACTGAGCTCACGAAATTTGAAGACGGAAAAGAAAGATGTTGTTTTATGAATTTATTCACTTGGGAAATGCAAAAAAAAAAAAGTACAAGTAAACAAAGGCAGGAAACTTGTGAATTTGTTCTGCATTTCCTTTGTTTAGTCTACTGCATTTTTGTCTGTCATTTTCTCTCGCCTATCGTGTTGTAAATGGTGGTCACAAGAGATTCTTTCTTTTTATTTCCTTGTTGTTTTCTTTACTTTGTTCCTGTCTTCCTTAGGTAATCTTTGTTTTTCTCCCACCCTCAAAGTTGATTGGTTTGTTTGCTTTGCCGTTGCCTCAAGTTAACTCATTATGCAGTTGCAGAGAATATTTTATCACTTTAATGAATGTTTGCAAGAGCTTGCACTATATTTTATAGAGCAGTACAGTTGATGTAGATACATGATTTTGATATTGATGTTCAGACCATTGTTCATGCACTGATATTTTGGAGGCTCCGGTGGATCAGACTTTTCATTTTGATCACAATGATTTGTCATTGTTATATTTATACAGTTTATTATGAGTTCAGATTTGTGAACACAAATATATTAGTGTAAGTAGATCTATGAAACAGTTTTGTTCCTTAGGCCCTGATAGTTGATACTGACTTTCATGAACATAGATGAGCATACAGCCTCTTGTGAAATCTGGTCACAAAGAATTTTTCATCTGGGCTATTAATCAGTTTTGATCTGTGGGCTATCTATCTACTTCCCACTGTCCCTTTACTTGATCAGAGTTTGTAAACTTACTGGGTTTGTGGATGGGTGCAAAGTGTCTTCGGTGGGAATATTATCCTCTATCAAATTTGGGTTTGGGCTGTTTGTGAGCTGTGTGGGGCAGTAATCAACATCCAGGACTAGACAGGGCTGTAAGAAAAAGATTCCCCCCTCCCCGAAAAAGGGACATGTTCTTACTTCAGCTCATGGTTATCGGCACAAATAAGATGTTATCTGTGTAAGACATGGAAGCCTCTGAAACAGACTACCTCTGGAATACTTGCTGGGAACATACATATTACATGTTCAGTTTAAGGGTCAGTTTAAGGCCTTTCAGTGAATCAATTGTAAGGGTCATGGGGGGGAAAAAAAGTGACTGTTCATGCAGATCACTCAGGTAACAAAAGACATTTTCATTCCACATTAAACGTTCCAGACCTTTAGTCTGCAAATTGTAGACAGTGGAACACACTTAAACCAAAAACGGTTAAATCGAAAACACAGCTGAACCGAAAGAAAAATTAATCCCCGCCTTCTTTCTCTTTTACTCTTGATTAACAAACTAATGATAAACCAAAGTCAATATTCGTGGGAACATTTCTGAACCTGAAAACAATAACATTGATTTTAATGGATGCCTGTGACCCATTCTTAATCAAACATGCTTCGTACCGACTCGCTGTTTAGCGATCTCTCATCTTCAGGCCTGCCTGAAGCCACCAGCAGGTGTCAAAAATGGAGAGGGTAGGGAATGGGAGAATTGCGTCAGTGAATCAAGTGCGCATTGTCTGCGTGTTGGCAAGGCAAGGTGGGCAACATGTCATCAAAGCATGGTGATGTGCACTGTGGGATGTTACGGCACCGTATAGTTTCAGATGAACTACATGGTTGGTGAAATTTGACCGTACGCTTGTTCCCCTCTTCTCACAAATTCATCATACCAGCTTGGATAAATCAAAATATGTTTAAACCGAAATAACAAGTCCGGTCCCTAAAAGTTTGGTTCAAACATGTTCCACTATAGTATTAATAACGTGTAGTAATAATATTTATTAAAAGTGTGTGAAGAAGAGAAAGAAAAAATAATAGAGCTGAAACTGCATTTTTTTTCATTCATCTTTTTTATTTCCTTGAATTTGTTCAAGTAGACCCAGTTGGCAAAATTTCTTGGTCATCATAGATTGAATGGTTTAAAGTGTTTTTAAATCTCAGGGTTTCAATGTCCAAAATGCCAAACTGACCTTTTTTAAGTTGAGAACATAAGGAGACTTGTCATGATAAAGGAGATAGCTGTTTAAATATTATTTACCCATGAAGTACTCGGAGGGTGGGGGCATCCTTGCATGGACAGGCGGTATCTATATAAGATTATTCCTATTTATAATTTCTGAATATTTAAATACTTTGACAATACTCTTACCCAGGGGAAGGTGGGACCAAAACGAACTTAAAAAGTAAAATATTAGAGGCTGTGAGTCCTCACTTATTACAATTTGGCCACTTTTTTGTGTTAATCTTAAGGGACATCTGTATGGATGGCTGTCAAGAAAGTCAGGAGATAATAACAACCTGTGTCACAATCCGACATGGTTACGACAAAACATTTGAGATAGCCCACTTGGTAGGGTTGACAAGCTAAAATGAACATCATAAGCATAATTTATTAATGCAATATATCCCAGAAACTTACGTGTTTTGCAGAGCTGTTGTCATGTTGTCACTGAGAGATAGCCCTCAAGTTCACATGTTGATGGCAAGGGGTGGTCAGTTTTACTTCTGTACCAACCACCTGTAGAAATGTGAGGGTTTCACACACCGATGTGTGGAATAGCATAGTGAATTGCTTTTGGCATATGTGCTGTGGGCAATTAGAACTGAAAAAATAGTCAATATAATCAATGCAAATGGTTGCTAGGACCAAGAAAAATGAGGTGTTAATAAAACTGCATACCAGAATGTGTGTACATATAAATCTAATATATATATATCTATTATCTAAAGATTTACGTTTCCTTATTTTTATTGTTCTTCAGACTATTTCTGATTTTTCTACCAAAACGGTGTTTGTTGATTGTATTACTAATTTCCCTGTATTACTTTGATTTTGTCTCAGCGGCCACTTTACACTTTATATTTATGTTACGTTCATCCCCTTTATTTTTGTTGATTATTCACTCTGAGTATTCCTTTCACAACAGTATGGATGATTCTTTTCCTGGCATGATTTTCATTTTGTAGTACCAGTGACTGATTGAGTTGATAATTAACTCAAGCTTTGTTCCAATGGCATGTTTTGATTTTGCACAAACAATTAAACAGAGAGGTTTAATGTCTAGTAATTGGATACATGTTTTTATCAATTATTTGTTTATGTTTTTTTTTTGTTTATCAGCTATCATTTTGTGGAGTGTGACAAATGAAGGGTTTCGGGGCAAAATGAGACATATCAAAAATTGCCGTTTAGAGAAAAATTACAATTTGTTCTCCAGTACTCAGTAATTTATAATTAATAACTATAATTTTCTGATGATTTTTGGGAAGGATAAGTTGCATTTGGTGAAAAGGAAAGTCTTTACCACATAGCACTATGACCATTCCCAGTGTTGAGTGGTATAACTCAAATTTTCAAAAATGAGGTTTGTTGCATTTTGCTTTGAAACCCTTCAAATGTATTTATATAAAAAGAATATTAAGGTGATTTAGTTCATTTAGTTATTCTAATTCATGTGACAGACATAGTGTAAAATCATCGCATATATTTGATATAGTCTAGTAACATTACATAGATATGTCCTTTTTTTTTTTTTTTTTAAATTGACATATCAGTGGTAACAGTTGTAAACTGTATATGCCCAGCATTTGCTACTTTTAAGAAAAACATAAAATTTGGTTTATGCCACTTACATGATATATGGTGTATGCGTGTCAAGCGTGCTGGGAAACAGACATGAACGCTTTGCACCAATGCCATATATCGTACATTCCTGCATGTGAACTGGCACCATATAAAGGTATGATGAAAGAAGTTTTCCAAGGGATATTTTAAGACAAAAATATAACGAGCTGATTTTAGACTTAGACAGTTTGCAACTGTTACTGGTGATATGGAATGTTGCACATGTGAAAAAAACAACACTCATATTAGTCAAATGAGAAATGAATGATTTAATGTAGCATAGATGGATATAATATGTTGTGTGAGATGATAAAATATGTAATGTATAAGTGTCAAAATGTTTATAAACTCTACTACATCTGTTATCTGTTGTTGGATATGGATGTTGAATGCTCGCAGAATGTTGAGAGTTGCCATTCTTTGTCCGCAAGAATGACAGGATTTTTATGCTTCACACCAGGGAACTTAATTTTTTTACAGTTAGATGGACTGAAGTGTGATTGAGCTGTAGCCTGGTCAGTGTGACCGCCCACATATGAGCAGTACCTCTGAAGTACTAGTCAGGCAAAGCGTGGTTGTAAATTGTAATGGATGCAATAGGTGTCTGGTGTTGAAACTGTCCTGATGTGTTTTGAGCAAACAGACTGAACTATATATCTGAGGTGAAAGCAAAAAGTTATTTCTCCTTTGGCATCACTGTCGTGGGAATGGTTCTCCCTAAAAGGCGAGTAGAAAAAAGTAGAGCAGGAGATAGTGACTGTAGGGACTTGTACATACCAAACAACAATAGCAAGGGACCCACAAGTGACCAAAACAACGCAGCAGCACCCTCAGACCCTCGTGGGAGGATCTTAAACACGGTCCACGAACAATAAGATAGGAATAGCAGCAGGAATAAAAACGTGGACCAACAAAAGTCCAAACAATATGACAAATAGAAATAGTAATAGGCACCATATAGAAATAGAATAGAAAACAAAAAGAAACATCAATAAGCAAACATCTTTGATAAAAATAATGGAATAGGGTGTAGCTGGATAGGTAGTCTGATGGTGATTTTTTTTTTTATTTTTCAGAAGTAAAGACAAGAATATTTTTTTTTTTTTTATAACAAAGAATTGTTAAGATAACCTCCACAAGGAGGTTGAAAGACATATGTAGAACGTGACGTACCATAGACTTTATTCCAATATTGTAATATTTGCATACATGGTCTATTTTGACCTGCACAGACATGTTGAGGAAATGTAGTTATAAGTGATTAACAATGGCAGTGGAGTCAAAAGCTGAGAGACGATAGTGGTAGTGATGTCACATTTATCTCCACTCCATATAGCCTTGGGACAAGTAGAGTGGTACCTTTCCCTCATGTATTATAATAGTCTATGTGTGTTGGTATTCAGATTGGTGGTAGATTCAAAAGGGAGTTTGGTGATTATGGTCAATTCACCTTTATCTACTTAATGCATTGTGATGAGCATTATGTGTGTGAGTTTTCTCTATGTTAATGTGTATAGGTCGCTCAGATTGGTGGTAGAGATTTAAAGGGATAGGTGTTGATGGTAGTGACATCATTTTATAAAATAGAAAAAGACTGTCCAACCAGCAACTAACTAAACAGTTAAAAAAAAAAAAGCAATTAACACTTATTAATAACTTCATCTTGATGTTGAAATGAAAGCCAAAATGTGAGCCAAATTTTTGAACCAAATTGGTCCTTCTTCAGGACAACAAAGTAAACATATAAATTAACAGGGTATTGCTATGTGTGGAAGAAAACATCTATCAATATCTATGGTAGAGACGTCATTTTTATCTGCATAGTGCATTGTGACAGGCATTCTGTGTGTCAGTTTTCCCCTGTATTGATGGAATGTGGGAATTGTATCTCTGATTCAATACAGGGTAAAGGATTGAAAGACTGGCTAGTACTTCAGAGATGCAGCATTCTGTGGGCTAGCATCCATTGCAGTGTGCACAAGATATACATCTTTTTCATCCAGCATCATCTACTGATTTCATAATCTGATATTTGTATGGGGCATTCGTGTTTGGCAGAGAGCAAAAATGAAGCTTATGCTTGTACTTATATCATTCACCCAGTCAGCTGTTTTATTTCTTTTTCCTGGACTCGACATCTCTTGCTTGGCACTTACTTAGCACATTTAGTGGTTTATTTTTCACTTCATCTACCCAATGAAATACCTTGCATTTCTTAATTTGTACCGTACATTTTTTATATTGTAAAGGAGGGAATACATTTTTTATCCTTGAGCAAAGTTTTGCTTGAAAAATTGTGGGCACTATGATTATGCAAAGACATTCTTTCTTCTTGTTTTTTGTCGGTGATATTATTATCATATTCATTTCATTTCGAGCCCCTCCCCTCTCCTCTCTCACCCCACATTTCTTTGTTTAAATGTGTGTTTGTATATATTTGCTTGGTCACAAATGATGTGAAAGATGTAGAATGGTGGTGGATTGATGAAAGATAAAACTCAGTTTCATGTGAAATGTGATTTCAAGTTTCACAAGGCTGTTGTTCATGCTTTAATTTTATTCTACTGCATTTACAAAATCTGTAAATATCTTTTATGCTCACCCAAATAGTCAGTCTACAGTGTAGCATTTCATCTTATTTCTGTCCTCCCGCTACACACCTTTCATCACTAACTTTTGTTTATTTGAGACACGACAAGATGAAATCAGGCACTTGTCAAACTGAGGTGACCAGAGTAATCACATGTTTTCAACAGTGAGTGTATTTTTACATAGTTTTTTTTTCTTCACAGAACTCATCTTTATCAATCTAAGAATGCATTTCAGAATTAGTTGTTACCTGTTCGCTATCCCTTAGATTTGGGATCCGTCGGGGCGCAGCAGAGGATCTTCTAACCACAGCTTTCCATTCCTCTCTGTCTTCAGCTTTCCGTAAGGTGTTTCTCAGCTCAAGTCCTGTCCATTCTCTGATGTTGTCTTCCCAGCGTTTCTTCTG
>JBCAUA010069583.1:0-24956 GCA_038406235.1 Peronia verruculata
TCATGTAGGCCTATGGGCTTTTGCCCACTCTAGAAAACCAGAATACGTATTTTCTCAGGCAAATACAGATTTCCGTATTCCTGGTAAAAAAACGTACTAAATACGTTTTTTCCGCACTGGCTAGCAGCTACGTTAATGAGAAAAAAATGTCATACAAAAACACTTGAAAATAGGATCAGCAGACAATCACCAACATATACACTGCAGAAAAAAAAGTGCTTCGAGCTTTACAGGAATTCAGTGTGTAGCAAATATTTTCTAATAGAAATCAAAGCAAAAAAAAAAAAAACTGCAAACTGAGGCTATCTCAGAATGACTGACTTAACTATTTCATTCACTTTGTTCTGTCTGGTCAGAACAAAATTTCCTAATTTCTGAATTAAAGCAACAAAGAATAGGGGTCCTGGTAAAAATATTATTATGCCAGAGATAGTGTACGAAAGAGACTCCTCTCACTTTGTCATCAATGGTGTCAAACTTGGTCAGGATGATGCCATCAATCAGTCGTGGGTCCGAGGACTGCGAATGGTCTGCCAGCGCCTGGTTGAACTTTTTCAGCTGGTCCACAGCTTCGTTGCCAACCAGGGCCTCCCCCACAAACAGCACCAGATCTGGCTGGTTCACCTTCACCAGCTGGACAGAGCAAGGAAACAATAGATGGTAAAGCTGCCTATGGAAATGTGTGACTGACAGCAACACCATACATCATATTTATTGCTAAATACAAAGACAAACTGTGGTAACAAAAGAAAAAAAAGTATAAGATCAAATTTAGTCTCCCACAGGGAATACATCACAGACAGGTGTAGCATTACATCACAAAAACTTATTTTTTTAAAAATTAAACAAAACTAAACACAGAGAAAAAAAAATGACCTCAGACACTCATCCAATATTACACAAACGAGTATCAAAACATCACGGATACTACACAGTTCATTATTTCTACGCATGAAGAATGATGGCAACCAAATTACATTTCACAAAAATCCACACTCTATTTCTGAACACACAGGTATCTATTGTACTTGTCATTAGATCTGAACTCATGAATCGAATTTATCTGAAATGTATATACATTTTTTTTGGCCAATCATTATTTTAACATAATCTCTGTAAATGACACTTCTCTTGAGTTTGAAGAACCAAATTTTTCTTTGTCATACATTTGATAACAGTAATCTGACAACAATCTTTTCCATCTGGCTCAACCATAGATGTAATTATTTCAAATCCAAGCTATGGTTGAAATGTTAATGTTGTTCAGGAAACCAAACAACTGACTTAAGGTCTGCTGCACAGATAAACATGTCTCTAAAGTCATACAGGACGACATCATCATTATTCTAGGATAATGGCCTTAGTCAGGCTCTTACGAAAATGTAACTGATGTCTCATGCTATTCTTAAGTATGTAATCAGACAGCATCACTGAATAGGAAATGTGCCTTTAGAAGTACGTATCAATTCAACAGCATCACAATGGTGTAACTCATCAAATGATTTATGCTGTTAATTTTTTAAAAAAAATGTTTCAAATCTGTTGGAAATGACATTTGCTTTTATTGAAGGCTAACGGCCATAATTTGCCCTGCACCCAAGCCTAGTTTATCACATAAGTCAGCAGCCTCTCTCTCTCTAGATATCTGAGTGCCAAGGTCTTACCTTGCTCAGAGCTCTCATCAGGGGCTCGTTGTCCTGCATCCGACCAGCTGTGTCCACCAACACAACATCAATATGGTAGTCACGAGCTGGGAACATCACAGACAACACACATGTCAATTGGCTTGCATTTTCCAAAAAATTCACCCTCTGCTTTTCCATGCCATATTAAAACAGATATGCATTTCATAATCTTTCACCTTTCAGCCTCATGTGTAGGTGTAAGGCTAGAAGAATCATTACCGCACAAAAAAAAAAAAAAAAAAAAAGCCTGCAAAGAAACTGCTGACAGCAAACGAAGTCTACTTGACATTTGTAACAAAAGGATCTCTATCAACATGAATTGAGATGTCAAGCCAAAGACTGCATTAGAAATGCATGGGCTGTAACAGCAGGGAGTATAAGAAAAGAAAAGTCCCACAATAAGACTCACAGGTCCATATTCAACAAGTCCTTCCTACATCCAAATAAGAACAGTAGTGCCAATCAAGGGCTGGTTTACAAATCTTAACATATTTCATCACACACAGGGAGTATTTAAATGAATCTTCAGTAGGAAGCAAAGTCAGACTTCCATATCATTATTGCAAAATATGTCTAATTTAACACTGTATTAAGTTGATTATTATCCTTTAGGTAATAAATCTCTGCTGAAATCCCAGTTTCTGCAAAGTAGTGCTATTTAGCATTCATAAAACTTGAAAGCATATTCAGGTAATAGTCCTATTTCAGCAATAAGTAAGTGGTCTGTCGTACTTTGCTCTCAGTACAGTCAAGTCTGCTTAAATCGAATATGCCGGGACCATCCTCGTAAGTTCGATTTATGAGAGTTTGTCTTCCAGTTTTTTGACTAGAGAAACAGCTCTCGAATGACCTACGGGGCAAAAAAGCTGCCACTTTCTCCACATGTTCACAATCTTTTGATATCCTCGAGTGTATTTGGGGGAATGCCATTCTTTTCAGTTATGGCCTTCTTTGATATCGCACCTCTGTCTATTTCCTCCAACATTTTCATTTTCAACTCATTGGAAAGAGCTATCTTCTTTCTCTTCAATGGGTTAGAGGAAGCCATCAAATAGATCTAGTCTATAAAATAAAGCTAGTCAAATGCAGGCATGAGTGAGCACAATGTAAATAAATGTACTGACTAGGGCTATACCACCACACTGTGATTGTAACACAGACACTAAGCGCAACACCTAGGACTGCCTACACATGAAGTATTGCTATAATAATAGTAACAGTATTGTAAATGCATGGGTTGGCCGTGTCTATCTGAACTATAACAGTATAAAGCTCTGCAAGGATACTTGATTATCGATCAGTATCACTGCTCCAGGTACAATGCCCCCCTCCCCCCTGAACACATAGGCACAGGCCCACTTGAAGCCACAGTGCAGGGTACAATCACAGTACATTTATGCAAATTAATTGCCTGATCCCTCTCACCCCATCCATGACGCTGTCTCCTTTGTTTTCCCCATTGTTGCTGAATGGGAACCACATGGAGAGAACAAAAGCCGATTTTTACCTTTGGGGCAGAGCTGACCGATTTGATTTAAAGGAAACTCACGGTGATGGCTTCGAATTATGCGAGAAGCATTTAATAGGCCCAAAGAGGAAAAAAAATCTATTACTTCATTCTTATTTGAATTTTTAGAAATCTGAATTATCAGAGTTCGGTTTGGATGAACTTGACTGTATTTTCAAAAACTCATTTACCTGAAGCAATGGCTTCCATAGCGATGCCTGCTGAGTCCTTGCCATATCCTCTCTCATACAGCTGCACCATTTCACGCCCATGCTTGTCCTTGGGGTGAAGGGCATTAAGTTTGCGTACGTGGGTGCGTAACTGTTCCACAGCCCCAGATCTGAAGGTGTCACAGGCAGCAATCAAAACACTCAGGCCATTTTCCACCAGCCAGAAACACACCTGTGCAGATAAAAAAATTCTTCTGTCAATATTTGTGGGAGTTTTTTTCCCTGCTATTATACTGAGTGACTTATCCTGAAGCAAACTACTTTTCCAAGAACTGATTTCTTAGTTACTTTATAATTCAAACCTGCCACTTTGCCAACCCCCAAAATCAGTATCTTAATTCTCAAAAATCTGACTTTGGCAAAAAAAATTGGAATCGACAGAATGAGGTAATCTTGCGGGTAATAATGGTTAAGTTTAAAATCTAGATCTGTTGATCTACTGATTCAGATCTACATCATGTATAATTTTTAAATTAGATCTATGAATAATACTGATATCCTATTGTTGCTGAAAAATAATAATAATAATGTTAATAAAAAAGGCATGAAAGACATTGATAATTGGACTACATCCCAATGGCACCACCAAATCAACCCAACCTAAGGAATAAAAATACATGTACACAAAACATTTTGACTCTAGGTCTAATCTGAACAAAGGAGCCATTGGTAGCAGTACAAAGTACTCGAGTTGGGCTTGTCGCAAGAAACAAAAGCTTGCCTTTCCCCATGTAGTTGGAACTAGATCTAGGCATAATAAATTTAGTTCTGTTTGATAAAATGCCGCTCTTAAATGAGGAAATAACTAATGAGAGTTGCTGAGACTAGCAGCTGCAAGACTGAGAACCGAAATCCATGTTCCCAATGCAGATGTGAGGTAAAATATCAGCCAGGACTTCCGGCAAAATGAAATCGAGACAGTTCAAAACAGGCACTGTCGGGCACAAATATGACTTTTAATTGCTATTGGCATTTTGAATGTGACATCTTTTCCCCTATTAAGACAAATGAAAAAAAAAAAAGCTAGTCCATGAAACTTTGCACCATACCAAATACAAACTCAAATGATGAACGAAGACTATTGAACCATTAGGTTTAAGTTTATCTAAGTGCAATTATGACTAAAGTGAAGTTACATCAAAATACTCTGCAGGCCATGATAGAGGTATAGATGTTTATAATACTATTCATCTCTAAAAAAAACAAAGTATCTTATCTCTGTGGCTCTAACAGAGCACAGCAGCCATGCTCTTGGTAGTAAGACTGGTAAGTGGGATTTGGTAATTATTTACCTTGGCCAGGTTGGTGGACTTGCCTACTCCGTTGACACCACAGAAGGTGATGACGTAAGGTCGACGGTGCTGCTTGGCTTCCATAGCATCACGCAGAATGTCCACACGGCGGCGTGGAGACAGGATCTGCACACAGGCCTCTTGGAGAGTGTTCTTGACAGTTGTGGCCACACCTGGAACATGGATACCACCAGAACACTTAGATTTACATAAGGCCAAAAAATATTCACAATATAAACTGCTGTTGTAGTCCTCAATGATCATAACACTTAGCAATGATGTCTTGCTAAGCTTTTCATCTTAAGACCAGCCATAAAATAACATGTAAGAGAAAAAAAAAAAAGTAGTATTGATTATGATGTTGATTCATGGCAAAATCAGATGTGACTGGATAGATTCATTTGCACACTTAATTAACAAATTAGAAAAAAAATTCAGTGGGTCCCAATACCAGTGGTGGTCAAAATTATAATTATTAATGACTATCCAGTGCTGGGCTTGAGTGACCACAAGTATTAGGCCATGCCACTGCTCAAACTTGGAACATACCAAAACTAATTTGAACACAACTAACTCTAACACAGCAGTGAGGCTATTTGTCATAACTTTCAAGATCATTTTAGTAATTCCACAACAGTGTTCTTTTCAAATGAAATATATTTTCATATTAGTTTCCCTCATTCTCAGCCCACACACACACACACAAAAAGTAAAAATTGTGTTTACTTAGGCACAAAAATAGCATGATCCATACCCTGGACATGGGCTTGTTTTCAATGTCAGTCTAAACATAAGGTGCAGTGCTCCATAGCAAGCATATTTTTTCATGCAGTTGGGACTCACTAATTTCTGAATGCGCAACAAAATGCAAGACTGAGGTAAATATAAAATGACAGGTGAACAACTAGGAATAGATAACAGTAGAGTTGAAAGCTTGCGAAAGAGTCAGTGACATTCTAAGGATTGTCGAACGTGTGGAGTCAGACATCTTGCATATAATTATCACACAACCAGATGAAACGAGTCACAGGTCAAACAGGGCTTTAGTAATAAAATCAGATGTTTACAGGGCTGCCAACCTCACCATGGTCAAACCAGGGATTTCTCGTGTTAAAAAAACAACAAAAAAACAGGAATTTTTTTTACCCAAAACAGGGATTTTATGTACAAAGATGAATCTGATGCTAAAACTAGTTCTGCAGTTTCCAATCAAAGAATTTATGCACAAAGCAGTTATTTACACATATTTTCAAATTCACAGCATTTCTAAATAAAGTAAAATCAAGGAAATATGTACACAAAAATTCAGTCACTATTTACAATAAAATTCCTTGGTCTAGTTGATAGTTTGATAAAAGAAAAGAACACAGAATAATCTGGTCTGGATCTATCATGTGTATGTATGGTATCAATACAAAATATGATTGTGAAAGTACGATGTGAAAACCAGAGTGGAATATATGGTGAAATCCAGCACGATTGCGACCAGTAATTAAAGCAATCTAAGATATGGCACAACAACCGTTATCTTTGTTCCCTCCAGATTTCTCTACCTTCCCCTTCTCCCCATCCTTTTGGAATACAATGTTTCTTCTAAATGTATAGTTTTGATATAATGCTAGGGTGATTGGGGTTGGGTGGGAGATGAGAAATCTGTGCTAGTTCTCGTCTCTGTATGACATCAAACTTGCTACACATCACAAGGTTCTGTAGATGGCCATTGGGCACTGAGCCAGTTATATTGGGTAAGACTGCATAAAATTCTCCCCCCCCCCCCCCCACACACACTTTTCACAATATGAAGTGGGAAAATCTAGAGAGGGGGCTGGGTTATACCACAAGCCCAATCAATGCTCACAGCACTTGACAGATAGCTCTAGATCTTAGACTATACGGGGAGACACTAGAGGCAACACTGACCATTATTGGCCACTCGAAATGGGATAAACAGCCATAACATTACACAAACACTCATTGACCTGGCTTGGGAATCACGCAGTGTACATAATCTTGGCAAGAGTGCTGCAAAACTCAGTTTGATTGTGATAGCAAACATAATGATCTGATCACAAACATAGATCTAGGCTGCATTCTGGATGTCACACTCACGACAAAACCAAAAAAAAAAAAACAGTTTGTAGTTCTGCTAATGTGGTGTTTTTCTTTGTTCTTATTATTATTAAATTTTTGAGAGACCCGAGATTTTAAGCACTTTTGCGGGTGCCCAGGATTTTGCTTGAAATCTGTGAAAATCCCAATTTTTCCAGAAGGGTTGGCAACGCTCTGTTTACCAATAACAGGGTCACCTAGATTCACTTTGAGTATGAATACAATACCTTGGTACTGAACAATCATAGCTGAACAATTTTTTCATCAAAGTAAAGTGCATTCACTTCCTTTTCCGCAGACACCTACAAACTTTAACAGAAAAATTCATGACATCAGAACTTATATGAGATGGTTATGCAATAAATATGGTACTCACTTCCGAAAGTGCCCAGAACTTTGCCTTCCAGCTTGGCTGCCACAGAGTCACACAGCTTTATAGCAATGTCTGCAGCCACATTCTTGGCTAGAAAGAGCAGTGAAAAATCAACATATAAGGTGCATACAGATTTTTGGAATCAGCGATATTTCCAGACGCATGTTTATTACTCATCCACAGACTAAATCAACATAACAGATTTGGGAAAGAAGAGTCAGCAGTTCTATCACTAGCATTCATGGCCTATCCTGAAAAAATATTCATTATCACTGTGCCAAAATATCATTACCTAAAAAATGATATCATATACACATTTTTCCCATACACCTCATGTAATCTTAGCTTAAACTGTGAAACAAAAACAGTACCTTATTTAATTTAAACATTCTTTTCACATACTGATTGAACTAAAAAGCCACAAAAGTCTAATAATTGATAGCTTTGAGAAGTCCACGCTCACATGACAAGAAAAAATGAACCTTACCAATCAAATGGTCTTTCATCTTTTCCAGAACAGGACGTAGATCTTCTGCATTCAGTGTCTTGGAGCCCACCAAATTTCGGAACATGCTGAACATGCCACCTCCGCTAAACAGACATGAGCGCAAAAAAAAAAAAATAAAAAATATCTTAATTCTAATTCAAAATTTAATGGCTGAGCAGAAACAGCACTGCATGGCACAGAAAAGAACAGAAAGAAGACCTTGACAAAAAAAAAAAAAGAGAAAAAGGGAATGGATGTACAATACTGAGGAGGGAATGGGACTTCAGCATTTTTATAACCCATCCCAAATCAGAAACCAGCTGAGAAGAAGGAGGTAGTCAAAACAAGTGTCCTCCATAATGCAAAGACAATCTATTGTGGGATCATTGAAACAAGAGTGTGAATTTCGATGATGTACACAGGTCTAAAAGAGGAAATAATTTATAAATGACAATTATTCATTCAAGAATTTCCTCAGTTTTACTATTTTCCTTAAAGAAGGAAATCATTAAACAAGAAAAAATCATAATTCTGTAATATCCACATAATTCTATAATGGCAATTATGGATGTCCTATTCCCAGGTGACAATTACACTGAATTTCTGTGATGGAACAGTGTTTGAATAAAGTAGCTAGAATGTCTCCATACCTGGCTGCCTTGCCTTTTTTCGGGGCCTCCACCTCTTTTTCTTCCTCCTCATAATCATCATCATCACTGTCTGGCTCAATATCCTGCAGCTGGCCTGACATTTTACCAACAAGGTTCATCTGCAATAACCATGGGATAAAGTCAGGAAAATAGGCATGTCCCATTTTAGGCGTGCTATACACTATATGGTGTGAAACCAATATTTCTCAAATGTTGAGAGTAACCTGAACCAGAGCATCAATGAACTTTTCTTGATAAGCGCGAGAGTTCTCCAGTGCCACTGAGCTGTTGAAGTTACTTCACCAAAATTTACCTCCCACCTCTCAAACTGGCTCAACCTACTTAAAAGTCTGGTTTAACATCCTACCTCAGCTCTATCAACTACTATATCTTCTTCACTGCCTTGTTACTTAGAAAACATTACTAGTACAAACTATGGCATTTTTTTGAGTCGATGAGAAAGAGAGAGAGAGAGAGCAGTCCATAGCAATCCACCATTCCTTGCAAACCAGAGGGTTTTATCACAAAGAAATGCAATAACTTTTGGTCATCAGTTACAAGCAGCATAATATAAATTATTTCCAGTGGAGGGTGCACACATTTTTGTGAAGAAACCAATTAAATTAGCTATTTCTATGGCAAAATATCATCAACATTTTTCTAGGTTCCAATATGGTTTCTACTTTTGTGGAAAATTAAGTTAATCATATTTTACCTTACAATAAAAAGAATATATGTCCGATGCTATAACTTCTTATGCTAGCAATGCATGGCTTAAATGACTCCCTCCCTAGTTCAACAGAAAACCCAACAAAGCCATAACTTCATGGCTTATTTCACTTTATGTCATTACTATCTGAACCATGAGTAGATCTTTTATTATAGGGAAGTCAATGACAATTATTTGTAAATGATGAGAATAAAATAGTGGGTTATAGAACAATTAGGGATATTAAACTGTTTTCACAAAAAAGTCGGAAATTTTCCTTTCCCCCCCCCCCCCATCACGGTGTTGTCCGGTTACGTAAGATAAAGACACTTAAAAATCTTGGGTTTTCATGTTTGCTAGAAGTTGTCATTGTTTTGAGAGAAGTTTTGCAAGTCTTCACAAGATCCTGAGATGGGCCTAGAAAATTATATACAACTAGTGGAAATTCCTAGAACCAAAAAGCTCCTAGATTAGATCTTGATCTAGATCGCGAATGAATGTGCTATGAACTTTGATCTTGATCTTCAAACAGTCGCCAAACATTCTGACTATCGCCCGAGGTGCGAGGATAACCCTTTCGAACTTCCAGTTTTCCTGTCGTCGTATGAAATTAGTATCCCAAATTATTATAAAACGGCGAGGTTGTCTTGGGGATTCAGTAAAAGTCAGCAGTTGACTGGCCAAAAGTAGGAAAGTCGGTGACGACCAAAGTCGGAATTCTGACTAAAGTTGTACGTTTGACATCCCTGAAAAATGGAGGCCATACGCTAAATTGGTTTACTTACTTGGGCAGCTGGTTGGCTTGATCAGTTAAACCAAGTTTTGCACTCACCTCTGCCTGTGTGGGTACAGCAGCATCACTTGCGTTGGTTGAACTGAAGTCCAGGGTGGCCATGTCTTTGGCTGTTCCCTCCTTGGCCCACTTGGTGCCCTCCTTACCCTTGGGCTTTGAGGGAGTTGGGCTTTTGCTGAGAGCAACCAAACATAAATTTTAGCTCTTTGGCTTTGCAGATTCATTTCTAGTTTACAGCCATTTCATTAAGAGTTGTGAATCATGTATTTCTGATGATGGGATCAAAAAATGAAACTGTTCTTTTTGTCTTCTGAAATAAACATAGAACTTAACCATTTTCTTTTTAAACAACATGCAGTGAGACTAATAATTCCATCGATGGAAAAACAAGAAACAATGAGAAAGGTGAAGCATTCAAGAGGCTTTCTCAGTTAAAGGGTCAATCACAAACCACAAGCCCATCCCTCCAAAAACAAAATGAATATGATAAATAAGAGCCCTGGTCCTTGTATTTCACAATGACATCTACACAAAATTTGTTGCATTAGATATAATGTCACATTCCTGTGACCACAACTTTTGTATGTGTCCATTGGTGGCTCTCATTTCACACTGGTTGTTCTCTATGAAAGCTCTGTATTCATATCTGTAACTATAACTGCCAACCTCTCAAAAAAACTTTTTAGTAATGTTATGAAGACTTTTGTTAGTAAATACTGCAGGTAGGCCTATCTGCCCACTTGCTAACTGAATCACATCTAGATACACACACACACAAAAAAATAGATTTCCCTCATTTTGACACTGAAAATTGTAATATTTGCCATTATGATCGTAATGTCAATTAATTAACTTAAAAAATCATAGAAGTCAGCAGTGCTTCTGTAACTCTAGCAATCTAAGCTATCAAAATAAAAAAAAATATAAAAAATTATATACCCACTCTAGTGGAACAGGTGTAAGCGAACTCTGAGACTGGCCGCACAATACATGTGTTGTATGTAGTGATCAGCAGTGCAGTACCTTCCTAGTGCAATGTGAAAGAGAACAGTTCATCCAGCTTTGACACTTACTTTGTTTGTGCTGGTTTCTTCTTGCCTCTCATCATCAGTTTCTGGAGATTCTTCTGTCTGGTCTCCTCATCCAGACCACCCTCACCATTGACAGTTGCTGTTGTCTCACCATTAGGTGGCGATGATGGTGGTGTTGGTGATGTTGCTGTCACTGCAGGCGCAGCATTATTCACCTGATTCTCTGACCCTTTTCCTTCAGCACATACAAGAAATCAGAGGGAGAAAAAAGAAAAAGAAAAAAATTAGTTTGCTTTACAGTATTGTCTGTCACTAAATTGTTTGTAGTGCTGAACTTCTGGGATGTCAAACTGTTTTCACCAAAAAGTTGAGAACTTTTGCAATGCTAACTCATCCCCCCCACTGGTAAACACAGTGGTTGGTTGCTGTCTGGTCACGTAACACATCTCTAAGTTTTCATGTAAGAACATGTTTGCCTTGTTTTGGGAGAAATTTGAACATTTTTACAAGAACCTGGGAAGGGGATTATAAAATTCTGGTGGGAATTTCAAGAACTTAAAAGATCCTACAGGTAGTGCCCTCATCATAACCACTGAGCATAACTAGCTAGATCTAGATTGTGAAATATTGCCCCTATACATTAGCCTTTCTAAGACCATGTGCATACATTCTTTGCACTTGCGGACTCTCTAGCGCCAGCTGATCATCAATATGTTCTGGTTCCAGAGAGATGAAGCACCAATGAACATAGAGTGCAAATTTCCTTACTCCTCTCATAAAAATGCTGATAAGATGTCTTTCAATGACAACGACATTTTCATAATACCTAAAGCATACAATTCAAATGGAAATGTAATTCTGTTCCACACAATGGCAAGCTAAAAACTTATCTTTCCCTCTGACAATTTTATAACTTTTGGTTGCTATTTTTTGTAACTTGCTGGAGCAGTTTTCATATGCAACTTAAAATTCCTGAGGTTGATGAACATACTTACCTTTAGGGACTTTATTCTCTTTGCCCTTGGTTGGTTTTTTGTCCTCTTTCTTGTTCTCAATCATGGAAGACACTTTTTTCTTGGATTTTTCTGAGTCTTCAAATGTTCTCATCTTTCTGTAAAAAAATATATAGTATTTATATATATATCCATCTGACACTTCTGTTTTTGCATTTTCTTGTTCAGTGTATTATACAATAAGATAACAGAAAAACAATTAAATGCACTGTTTACCTTCCAGCTTTTTGCTCTTGTTTACTTTCTTCCTCCCTCTCTTTCAGCAGTCGCAGAAACTCGCCACTGAAGTCACTGAAATTATGACTCGAGTACAATCCTCCCAACAGAGCATTCTTGTACCGTTCCCGAAACTCCAGCTGTATATCTGTCAAGAATTTGTCTACATAGGCAAGCTGCAGTATCTTTTGATATGCAACCTGCAATGAGAAAAGCAATGACAACAAAGATATGAGCACATACAGAGAGATGAACATCATAACACCTGGCAGATAAACAAAGTCCAATTCACCTCCACTAAAGACACTAAGCCATTTAGAGAGAAAAGATGACAGGATGAAATCAGCGATCATTTGCTAATTTCAGGCAAGTGGAGATATCGTGGTTTTATTGAAATTTTTGGTACAGCTTTTCTTTTTTGATACAAAACAGTTGAAAAAATTGTGATATCTCCAGTTGCCTTTGCATGATCAACAGAGGGTTTTAAATACGAACATCAAGTTGCACCTTGAATCACCATGCAAGATCTTTCTTTTTCTACAATTTCTTGACAATTTTGGGTTTTCATCATCTTTTATACAGCTACTTATCTTCATAAACTACGAATGCAGCAATCTACCATATGGCTTTTATAGCATTCACTGAAAAAATGTGCTAAACAGAGTTTTTTTATTTTTTAGAATTTTTTTTCAGTAGGCTGTATGAATCAATTGTCTTATTCAACGTAGATTTTTGCAATCCAAATAGCTATTGCAATAATTTCCTAGTAAAAATAAAGATGACAGGCTCTGTGTGATATTTTATTTTTCTGTCTCTTTGGTGGTCAAAACTTCAAAAATGCAATTCCCTTAAAGACGTGATGGGTCAAAACATGTTTGCAATGCAGACACAGCACTTAGTACACAAAATTGTCAGAAAAAAGTACAGGTTTTCCATAACATTTCTTTACAATTTCCACTGAAGTTTTCGTATTTCGTAAGGAGACTTTATGGACACCCTGTACAACAATGACAGGAACTCCTGACTTGCAATGCAAGTGTCACAAAATTATTCACAAATTTCTTTGCCTGGACATGTTGTCCAGTTCTCTATTATTACGAAGTGTGATGACTAGTGGACTTTAAGACTATCTTTATCTTTAGCCTTGTGCATTGCACATAGACATGTATACTGTGGCTCAATTAAAATGTTTTTTATAAGCATTATTAAATTAGATTAGCAAATTACTACAAGAATTCAAACATGCCAATTCGTTTTGATAACAGACTTTGAGAAGTTGACAAATTTTTATATGAAAATGAGAATATCCTCCATGTCATGGAAACACCAGTAATATCTGACCAAACAAATGTTTCAGATCAAACATTGAAATGAAAGGCATGACACATTATCTACTCACCACAAAAATGAGTTCAAACTCATTGTCGAGCTTGTACTTCAGAGTCAATGACTCGTGGGAAAAAGAATTATTTCCACTACGTTCCTGCGGATAAAATATATGGTGACAATTAAATCCTCAGACACCTTTGTTTTTGTAGGACAACAAAAGTAGTCCAATGGACAAAAAGTCACAAAGTATATAGAGACTCAAGGTGAAATCAGGCACTCCTCAGACTTATACGAAACAGAAAAATCATGATTTTTGTCAACACATTAAGTGAGTGAAGTGAATTTTTCATGCATTTTTTTTTCTGATGCATAGAAGCCTCATATGGGATGTGACATGATGAAATCAGGCTCTCATCAATTTTGAGAATATGGAGTTGTTGATATCACCATAAAGATTAAAGATTCATTTCCCTTTCAGTGTTGAAAAAATTATTGTTCTTCATTACACAGAACTCGCTATATTGGCAAGTAGAGACGATGGGGGTGACATGCTGCTGCAGCTGAATTTATAAAATGGCTGACCACTTTACTAGTAAGTAGTATCCTTCTTCAGACCATGCTATTAAACTAAACTACAATTTTTGGCCTTTCACTGATCTATGTCAGCAAATTTAGCTCTGAAATGCATTTTTTAGATTAATATAGAAGGATTTGGTGGAAAAAAAAACAAAACAAATTGAGTAAAAATTTCATTCACTGTTGAAAAACAATGTGATTTGTCCGGTCAGTTCAGTTTGACGAGTGCCTGATTTCACGGTGTCGCGTCTCATTTTGTCAAAGACATATTTTTTTTTCAGGATTAAATTTGCTGAAATATTGACTTCTAACCTAAAAAATATTGTGACCAAGGAACATGGTGTAAATAAGGATGAATTTATAAAGGTTTTATATTTTAAAGAAAACTGGCTGGCTATTTCTCACTAAATTCAGAGCACCAGCTGCTCACATCCACCATTTTTAACTGCCAACATATCGATTATAATTTCACTTACAATTGATTTTTTTCTCATGAGCAGAGAGAGAAATGAATGCTTTCATGAAATATCAGTAACTCAGCATGCTAAAAAAATTGACTAGCACCCGATTTCGATCTTGCCATTTCTTATTTCAAAATTATTTGCCAAAACTTGTACTAAATAGTGTCTCAGCTATTCATCAGGCATGATCCTTGATCATTCGGTCAGTATTCTATGTTTTACTAAAAAGCCTTGATGAGGATAATGATTTTTTAATAGAGAAAAGAAATCAGATTTTATCATTGCTTTTCCCTTCCTGATATTGCATCATAATCATGATAACATGAGCTCAGTTCTATGTTGCCCTATCTCCATTTTTCACATTTTTTGAGAAAATTGATGAGTTGTGTTTAGCAATTGTTTTTGTACATAGTAGACAGGACAAATATATGGTTTGGACAAGTGATATGGTAGTTTTACAATCCCTCTTTCATATCACATAATCTCCAAATCACCCAAAATGGAGATAGGACAACAAACAACTGAGCTCACGATAAGTCCTCAAGAAAACAAGAACAGTACTATTATCAAGAGTGTGTGTTGTAATTTCATCTACAATTTTCATAGAGCTCTTGCATTACTTTTACTTTCACTTTCAAAAGCTGATTATTGGGAAGTGCAGGCTAATTAGATTTTTTAAAAAATATACGTCTAATATTGTAGACCTCTTAATTCTTCACTGTCTTCAGTTTCCTATATATAGCTTTAGCTTCACAAATCTCAAGCTAAAGCAAAAAAAAAAAAAGTTTACCATATGTTGTCAGCCACAATATCATAACACCAGTATTTTCCACTTTTTTACTCTAAATCAGAGAATGAAACCTGACTATCATATAATATCAAGTATCACAGAATTCGTAAAATAAAAGCCTGCTTCCACCTGTCTTTTCCACCTTCTTGCCTTATACTCTGGCACATTGTTTTACCAAAACAAAACACTATTCAAGTCTGTTCAGCAACTGCATTTGGTTTCCGGAATCTTCTTGAATCATTCTGAAACTGAGCCATAATCTAGGCCTCTATTTCAATGAAGAGCTCCCAGAATTCTACACATAGAATTTGAAGCTGATGCATTATATCTCATTATAAGTTATAATCCTGATCTAGAATCTAGATCTAGATTTTGATCTCATTATGGATGTAAATCTATTGAAAGTGACTGAAAGATCTAGAAGTTACTGAACTAGATCTAGATCTACACACCAGTCCCACTAGATCTAGGTTAGTCAATACTCAATACACTCTATAGTCTGTATAGAACTCTATCCCAGTTGGTTCGATCTAGAATGTAGATTCTAAATCTATAGTTTGGCTGATGTGAGAAAATGGCTTTGACCTCTTAAACTAGCGCGTTGTTCATGTGCATGGTAGAGCATTTCTGGGGTTCTAATCTGGGTCTGAACACACTGCGTATCAAGAAACTCCATCAAGAAAGGCAAAGTGTTCACCAGATATAAGACAGTATCAACACGGATGTCCTCACCTGAAGTATCACAGACTTTATCAGAGCATTCACAGAAGGCGTGAAAAACTGAGATGTACCCTGAAAGCACCATAATACAATGCCCCCTTTGCTAAATATAGTGAAAAAATCCAACATTTTGATTTCAAGTTGTTTCTTTATTATTCACGACTGAAATCCAACGTGAAACGTGTTGCTTGTTGTCGTAATGGTGCTTGTAATATCAATTCAGCCTACACAACTGTCTGGTATCGCTTTGGACTCAAGTCTGTTTATTGATAAGAATGTCCCCTGCGATACAACATTGTTATTTTTGTGAAAATTAGTTTTTTCACATCTCAGGACAATTTGACTAAGTCTATAGAATCGACAGAATACTTTGTGTGTGTGTGTTTTTTTTTTTTTTACATTTCCAGAGGACATGCTGGAATCCTTAGGATACACAAGGAAAATATTCATCCATATAAAATAATCTAGATGTAGATCTAGATGATCTAGCTCCTCTGTCATACTCAGTTTCATGCCCTTTCGAATGAAATTGATTCATGTTACAAAATGAAATATTCGAGGGAGATAAGGATAGATAGGAGATAAGATACACAAATTTGTGATGATTACTTTTGATTAAGTTCTATCATTGTCGATTATTATCTTGACCGATTTCACTGTCGGAAGTAGCAAAATCAATCTGGCCACCACCTCCTCAGGGATCACCGTTTCTTCGCTGCTTACTTTACTGCATGATATCCTGCTTTGTTTCTTACAGATCAAAATCCTTGTTCACTTTGTGGTTATCTCTATAGGCCTATAGGAGGGATATATTGAGAAGGTTTTGAGAGTTGCATTACTTATCAGATGAAGTGATAAAAAACTGAAACTTGAAAACAAATTCATTTTTTTTTTTTAAATGGAGACAAATCAATGGCTACCTAACGTATACAACACTTCCCAGGGCTGTGTCCCATTTTTTTAAGTGCACTTTATTTAACAGCTGTTGAGACATTGCACTGGAAAGAACGATGAAGAATGAGGGGAGAACAGGATTAACCATCTAAACAGAGTTTACAAAGCCACCGAAATTTGAGGAATATGTGAAAATGCTCTGTTAGGTCTTCGTATCATTTTGTGTTTAGATCTGGATCAATTATTATTATTATTATTTTCCTTTTAGACATTTCAATCCCAAGAAAGTAGGATTATTTCGGTTTTTAAAAGTTGCCAACTTTTGCAAGAGAAATTTTGTGGGTATATATTTGGAATTTGGAAATTTTGCCAGGACAGCGGCACTCAGCCTACCCTTCCATCGATTTTGAACTGCCAAGGATTCTTTAACGTGCGTAACGTGCACACGGAGCCTCCTAAATATATTTGCCCTTGTCCGAGAAGGCTAGACGTCGGGATTCCTTACCCAAAAAAGAAGCCAGGGGACTGTTGAGTCACTGAAAAAGTGCAAGTCTTCCGATCTTCGTGTCCTTCCGTCCCCCGATGAGAGGGCCCTCGAGTCGTGCATAACCAGCAACCTCATCGACGTGAGATGTTTTCACCCTCTGAAGCAGACGCCGAACCACAGAACCACTGCACCCCCCCCCTTCCCCCACCTGGATCTGTTAAGTTCTTGACCCCCATGTGTGCCTATTCCTCAAGGCGACGGGATTTGAAGGAAATCCTTAGAATGAACATATCAAGTTGTTTATACCATTTTTTTTTTTTTTTTTAAATATTCGTAAAGGCGTAACTTTCTATAGCAAACAAAAGCCTCAAAACGAGGGTTTTTTTTTTAGCAAAAACACAATTTAAGGATCCCCACCCCCCGAAATGTTTTCACTGCAGGCAATGTAAGTATGTAATAAAAATTGCGATCCGAACCCAAAGATTCTGAGAAGCTCCAATCAGGCAACATAGACTACATATAGGCCTAATTTCAGCTGTCCACAGTGATAGAAATTGTCATCTAGAATGCGTTTCAGGTTCACAGAGAGAATTTGCAGTGAGCTATTCTGACTGTCAGCCAAATTACCTCCCTCTGCCAAGTGCATGAGGAAGAAAACTAAAGACGCGAAAAAACGAGGGGGAAAAAATCGCATTTATTGTCTTCTTCTTTGAAACACGAGGCATAGAATTTTTTTTTTTTTTTCATATAGGGATAATTCTCTTCCCCCCCCCCCTTTTTTTTTTTAACCAGATTTTTCAAGTAACAGGGGCAAACTATGTTCTACCAAAGAGAAAGAACTATGGTTCTACTGTCAGGAAATGCCCTGCGCTACGAGAGGTAACTCAGATCCCAGAGAAAAAAGGCTTATTGTCCCCCTTGTAAAGACGTAAGCGAGAATAGAGTGTAGGCTACATGGATAGCTGATATTGTTACTTATGGTTATGGTTTTTATAAGCTTTTCAACCTCCTGTAGTGGTGGTTATGTCAGCTGCCCACAACCGTGGTAAAAAAATAACAAAACACTATTGTGTTATCTGATCAGTCACTCCACTATCTTTGCGCTGGATGTCCTTAACAAGCGGACGTGTTTGAGCAATGGTTTTCCATGATAACCTTGTTTTCAGTTTATAGATTTCTCTTAACCTTTGCACGGCTTTTTCAGATTAACTTGTCTTTGCTTACTTTGCTGTTTCATTTATGTCTTTCCTCCCTCATTCACAGCACATATAAGTTGTGAAACCTCTTACGACATCTATTTCACAATACAGCTGGTCGGGAAACTCTGTGTCAAAACCTCGGGGTGGGGGTGGGGGGGGGGGGAGGATCAGATAGCTTTAGAAAGAAGATAAAAAAAGAGATGAAGAGTGGAAAATAAGAAAGAAAAGAAGGAGAAAAGGGAAGACAGGGAAGGATATGGACGCGGACAGCGTCAAAGACTGGACGAATCTATCATTGGAGGAATGCAATGGAACAAAATTATAATTATGTTGATATGTACAAATGTTCAACTTTCGTGCAGGAAAAAAAAAATGTTTAAAATGTGCTTATACAATGTCAATAGAGATAGATCTGTGTGTGAAAATTGAGATAACATAATCATGCACATTATTAATCAGCATAATATCAGATAGGTCTACACAGGTCGAACTGATACCAACATAAAATACAACGACACTGATTCGGGTAAAACATGTAATAATGATAATTATGGACCTGACCTCTTTATGAGATGTTGTTGTTTTGCTGTTATCAGCATCATTATTATTATTGGTTTTATCATTTTACTAAAAAATAAAAATAAAAAAATAATAAAAAAATAAAAATAATAAAATAATGTCTTTAAATCTAAGACGACTGTATACCGGCAACTAATCAAATACATAAAAATAAGTCTCGAACAAATTGATATCAATCGCCAAATTTCGAACCTAACGGGCTCCTCCTCAGGGCAGTGAAGAAAACAAATAAAATGTAAGCAGGGTATTGCAGTATACGAAAGAAAAAAGCTTATTAAATGATTTACTTGCTGTATAGTAGAGGTATTTCATTAAAAAAAAGTGTATTATCATTTTTATGTTGTTTTTGTTGTTGTAGCTGTTTTCATTGTTGTTTTTCGCACTCACAACATCCATTAATACCAGAGGTATATAGTGATCTTCGCCTTCGAAGGACAAACATCATCAATGTCATTATCGATCTCATCATCATTATCATTTTATAAAAAAAAAAAAATGTCTTATAACTGAAAGGACTGACTAACCGGCAACTACTCAAATACACTAAATAAATAAATAAATAAATAAATAAATAAATAAATAAGTAAATAAATAAATATCTGTATGTTGATCAAATCAGCCAAATTTTCAAGCTTAATTAGCTCGTGGTCAGGGCAATATCATAATAATCATCATCATTGTCATCATAATAACTGCATAAAAAATGTCTTAAAGCGGCCATACAATGCTCAGTTAATTTGACTCCGTATTTCCTTCAGATGTATCGACACTAAATCCAGAGTCAGTTGAACTGAACATTCAAACCCTCCACACGTTCAGTTTGTCATCCTGTGCGACTCAGTTTTCACCCAATTTTTGTAAGCAACCATCGATTCAGTTGGACAAAAATTGTTTCTTCTCTCTCTCCCTCTCTTTCTCTCTCTCTCTCGCTCTCTCTCTCTCTCTCGCTCCCTCTCTCGGTTGTGGAATGGGCAAATGAAAGGGATATCAATGAAGAGTAATTCTAATTCTCTATTGTACCAATGGTCCCCCCCCCCCCCGCGAATTTTATAATTTTATTAAAATATTCTAGATATAAATGTACATCAATATTGCATCCTCAAGTAATCAAAACTTTCTAATGTTCTGTTCTAACTAACCAAGTGTCCCTTTTTTACAGATCTGGACCTACATAGCTGTAATAATTGTCTGATTATTATTTAGTCCCATCTGTATATCTGGAACATATTGTTCAACATACTGCGAATTGTGAACATTAATGTAATTCTTCGGATAAGTTGCAAAATATGATTCAGAAGCCCTCTGAAAAATTATGGCAAAATGTATGACTTTGATACAGCCTTTAAGGCAAGTTACACTTACAGTATCAGAACAGTAATGCAGGTTTGCGATAAGCTGCAAAATATGACCTTCAAATTGATGCAGCTTCTACGACAACAAGTTACATAGTTATAGCATATAGATAACATGCAGTTTCGCAAAACATTTTTAAATTCAGTTTTTTCGGACAGCCTGCGAAATGTGAGAATTGAAGCAATCTTTCCAAAAAAGTTGCAAATTAAAAGCTCCAATACAGCTGCACCAAAAGTTTTGAAAAGTTGAGAACTTTGAAAATTAGTCCAGCTTTCCCCACAAGTTAAAAATAAGAGCTTTAATGCAGTTCTTTTTTTTTAACAAGGCACGAAATGCAATGAATACCAATGTAGCTTCACTGACTAGTTGAAAAAAAAGTAGGCATTGATGCAAAATAAAAACAAACAAACAAACAAACAAACAAAACAACAACAACAACAACAACAACAACAACAACAACAACAACAACAAAGAAAGAAAGAAAATTAATACTCTTTTGTGTGTTCGACGAACAGGATTAAAAATGCATACACCACCTTGCGGTATAAAAATATATTCAAATAATTCATTACAGAATTTAATGCACATTCTCATAATAAGAGATTTCTTATAGTTCTCATGGCTGAACTGTCCCCAATTCTGTGTCTACCAAAACGTTTTTTCATTCAAACAAATGATATAACAACGTATTTCTTTTCTTTTTTAAAAATAAGATCTACATAATTATACATGTGCACTCAATTTTAATGCTGGAGACACATACTTAGTGACAGCAGTCTCCATAGATTTATGAATTTTAGTCTGTGTTGTCTGGCAATTGTTTCAACTTTTAGTGCAGCTTAACTATTTTTTTTAAAAACTTTCTAGGGCAACTTTTGCTTATTTCCGCACAACATTTGAGCATTAATTTTTTCACAACTTTGTGGGGGGCCAGGTCAGGGTACCGACACCCGTGTGCCAAGGTCAAGTACAAACACATTTTTTAAAAACAACCTTGTTACTGTACAATAGTGCGGCCTACATAATATACTGGTGAGTGTAGGGATAAATGTAAATTACTATCTTTTTTATTAAGCATCAAATCGAGACGTGCACATGTAGCTCACCCTAATTTGAACACGCTGATTCCAAATCTGTAATTATTATTATTATTATTTTTATTTGAGCTTTGATTTACATAATAAATTCACCATATTTACTCTCCGCCTGAATTCAACTTCAAAGGAACCGACAGGATCCTGTCGTACTCAGATTTGGCCTGCAGAACTGCACAAAAAATATCAGGCGTCGCCTGATTTGGTCAGTTCGGGATTTTGCAACGATAAAGTTGCCCTAATTTCCCCCGGACACCCATTGTACGAATTGTGCAAACTTAAACTGCACAGTTAAAACGGAGCAAAAACTGAGCGTTAAAATATAAGAGTGCCTAGCGGCAACCAGTCAAATCTTTATTATAAAACTACAAGAAAACCCACAATCGGCCTATGGACGCGAAACTGCCAAATGGATCCATCTGAAATTTGGCACACAGAATTGTTGCATATGGATCTGTGTTTCTGTGTACATAAACCCGAAAAAAGCTTATTATCTAGGACGTTATATTCTACAAATGCGGTAATAATTGAATATTAAACTCGCGAGGGTGCGTGATCCGAATTGTACATTCGATAGCATGACGCGTTCAAAACATGTTTTCTTGGAGTAATATTCAGTTTAATCAACCAAAATATCGAAGTGCGCATACATATTTAAAAAAAAAAATCTCCCACAGAGGCCTTGGGTTCTATTCTAGTCTATCTCTATATTTTAAAATTGCAAGAAAACCCACAATAGACTCATGGGCCTGACAACTACTAAATGGATTCATCTGAAACTTAGCACACAGCATTGTTGCATATGGATCTGTTTCTTTGTACATGAACCCGATAAAAGCTTATTATCTTTGACGTTATTCTAAAAATGGGGTAATAATTGAATAATAAACTCGCGAGGCTGCTTGATCCGAATTGTAAGTTTGGTAGTATGGTGTATTTAAAACACGTTTTCTTCGAGTAACATTCGGTTTAATTAACCAAAATGCCAACAAAGAGGTGTGCACGCTTTGCCATACACCTTGTTTTGTCTTAAGCCTTTCAGGCAGTCCTTAGAAATAGGATTATCTCGGCTTTTAGAATCTGCCAGTTGTTGCATAGAAATTTTGTGGGTAGAAATTTGGAATTTGGAAATTTTGCCCGGACAGCGGCAGCGAGGCTACTCTTTCATCGATTTTGAATTACCAAGGGTTCTTTGACGTGCGTAATGTACACACAGGACCTCCTAAATATATTCGCCCTTATCAGAGAAGGCTAGATGTCGGGCTTCCCTGCCCACAGGAAGCCAGGGTAGCATATTTACTGGAAAAAAAAAAAATGCTCGACTATATTTAAATGCTCTTCCACGGAGGCGTGGGTTATCTTCTTATGTTATAAAGTGCAAGAAAACCCACAATAGGCGATTAGACTCGAAAACTGCTAAATGGATCCATCTGAAATTGGACACACAGCATTGTTGCATTTGTACATAAACCGGAAAGAAACATTATTATTGACGATATTCTACAAATGCGGGAACAATTGAATAATAAACTCGCGAGGGTGCGTGATCCGAATTGTACGTTCGATAGTGTGACGAGTTCAAAACGCGTTTTCTTGGAGTAACATTCACTTTAATCAACCAAATATCAGCATCGAGGTGCGCATGCTAGCCATACACTTTAAGTCGCAAGGGTATATAATTTTAAAAATCGCCCAAGGAGGCCGTGGGTTATCTTCTAGTCTATATTATAAAATTTCAAGAAAATCCACGATAGGATTATGGACTAGAAAACTGCTGAATGGATCCATCTGAAATTTGACACACAACATTATTGCATATGTGTGTTTCTATGTATATAAACCCGAAAAAAGCTTATTATCTTTGACGTTATTCTACAAATGCGATAACAATTGAATAATAAACTCGCGAGGCTGCTTGATCCGAATTGTACGGACGATAGTATGACGCGTTCAAAACACGTTTTCTCTGAGTAACTTTCAGTTTGATCAATCAAAACATCAACATCGAGGTGCGCAAGCTCGCCATATACTTTAAGCCGCGGTTCCACTGATTGGGTGGATGATACGTTCAAAGTACGTTTTCTTGAGTAACATTCATTTTAATCACCCAAAATACCAGTGTCACACGGCAGTGATGGTTTGATCTGTAAAAACCTCCCACTGGGACCATGAGTTTTCTTCTTCTACACCAAAAAGAAGCAAATAACAATACTAAGAATTCAATATGCCAAAAACTGAATACATTGATATCATGTGCAATTTTTTCGTAGTTGGTTCTCCTTTGTGACAATATAGAAAAAAAAGTGTCATATCATCATTATTATGATTATTATTTTATAAAATACAATAGAGCTGCCTGACCGGCAACTAGCAAAAAAATTCAAGAGAAACAAATAACATAGAAATCTATAAACAACTTGATTGTGATGATAAATTCTCTGCCAAATTTTCGAGCCCGCTTGGCTCCTCGTTGTTTTCATCGTCTCTGTTTTTGTTGTTGCTACAAACAGACTCAGGTTAATCAGATATTCCCGCCTATAAACTACCTTGCTCTACAGAAATTTATTAAACGAAGTGGTTTCTTTGTTTGATGGACTTCACAATCTAGACCCTGAGGCCACCGAGTGCTCTAGATACTCCTTGACTCACCACTGCAAGTCAAGTCAAGCACTCTCATCTAATCATTTAGCATACGTTCTTATCTGCTTTGGGCAATCACATCTCACCTAGTCAGGCAGGTCACAGATTGCAGATAGTACCAGGGGTACGAGTAACCACGTTGCCACAACGACGGATCAACAAATAGTAAACAATGGTTGATTGCAAGAGAAGATAGTTCATACGTTCTATGAACTGATATTTTGTCTAGGCTAGTGGTGATGTCAAAGGTAACATTGACACGGTCTAAGGTAATATACATTTGCAATATTAGGGGCCTAGGATGAGGAAGAAATGTGTCACCATCATTGCCATCATCATCTACGACAAGAATAGTGATAGCACCAGCAAGAGAGGCAGCAGCAACAATAAAACAACAACAACAACAACAACAACAACAATAGTCTTTTAAAAAGAAATCAAAGTATGTTATCGTCATCATTATCACAATAGTCATCATCTCAGATAAACTTCAAGATGTAGCCTGTCATTTGGTATAGTCAGTTACATTGAAATCAACAAACAAGTTTGGAAAGTTGACCATGTTAACATTGCTGTAAATATTGGGAGCCTCATGTTGTCGACTTCATTTATGTTCTTTTATGGCAGCAAGAGAGTCATTGTCAGCCTCATCATCATCATCGTCATCATTTTATAAAATAGAAAGAGACTGTCCAACCGGCAACTAACACAATAATTTAGAAAAAAATTGAAAAAAGCA